>BQNB010076708.1:5487-31076 GCA_026074375.1 Tanacetum coccineum
AGCTTATAGCTTGGAAACGGGTCAGAATCGGGACTTTCGGCTTCGTACGGCTAGAGTAACGACTCTCGGGCTTCGTTTCTTGGTTTCTTTTGCTTCCTTTCTGTACTTGAGACTTCTTAAGATCTATTAGAATTCATATTGAGCAAGGAGTTTCTACTATGAAGGGTTATAGAGGAGGAAGTGGGGGATGAAGAAAAACGAACACACAAGGCCCCTATTTATACTTGTTTCAAGCTTAGATGAGTAAGCAGGCCTTAGGATCTGGTCTTGACATATATAGGGTCTAGTTAGGGAGGTGTATAAGCTAGAAATTGAAGTGTGGAGGTCTAGGAAAGTAGCTTGAATGTGTTGGCTTGTTTCTTTGATGTCGCGGCTGAAGTAAGCAAAAACAAGGCCATGTGCTTCTCAAATTTGACCAAGGATTGGTCTAAGTAGGTGCATAAGCTGCTTGAAGGTTTCTAGAAGAGTTCTTAGGTGGTCATTTGCACATGGTAGCAATTTAGAAGGGTTAAAATGGTCATAGGGTTCTTCAAAGGTTTTAACAAGGTACATTGTGTTATAAATGATTAAGGAATGATGAAATAGGTTGTTAAGGTCTGGGATTAAAGTAATTAGCAAAGATTAGCAATTCGTTTGGGTTAAAACGGATTAGAATTGAAGAAATGGGAGTACGGGTTCAACTAGGGCTCGTTTAGGGTTTTCTTGACTTTCTTGGCTTATATTTTGCATACTCTTGATTAAGAATGATGGATTACAGATCCTAGGGCTTATATAAAGTATTATCAATGAAGTTTGGTTGTTGGTTTAAGTTAAAATGGGTTGAAATTGAGAAAACGGGTCAAAATGATAATTAGGGCATAATTAGGGTTTTCTGGATTCGTTTCTTGGATAATTGAAGTAGAATGATGAAATAATAATGGATTATGATTGAGAATGTTGTAATTTATGTTATTATAACTTATTTAAGTATTGGTTTAGGTTTACAATAGATAAAAACGAAGAAACGAGTCATGGTTTAGAAACTAGCTCGGTTTTAGGGTTTAGGGTTTTGAATTAGGGTCTTGAGTGTAAAAAGATGTATGAAAACTTATGTATGGAATAATTAGGATTCATATATTGTAAAATGATTATAGTAGCTCGAACATAAGTGACAGTGAAGAAATGAGGATGAAAACGGAGGTAAAAAGCCAAGAAACAGGTCAATAGTTTTAGAAAACTAGCTCGGTTTTTAGGGTTTAGGTTATTGAATAGTGGGTTTTGAGGCATCAAGATGTATGAAAGTTTATGAATAAGAAAATTTAGGTTATACATTGATAATGAGTATTAGCTTGTACATAAAGTGGTGGTGAAGAAATTAGAATGAAAATGGAGGTAAAACGGCTATTTTAGAGATCATGCTTAATGACTTGTTATATTGAGTTTTTTAGAGAATTTGTGCTTATGGATTTAGAGGGATTATATATATCATATGAGATGTTATATTACTTGTACATATGCTTTAGTAGCTTGTGTATTCACTTTAGGGGTTAACCCTTCCATGAGATTAGGGTTTAGGGCATCCGATAATGGTTTAAAGCCTGTTTTGATATGATGTTGCAAATGGTACCTTTTAGGAAGAATGTACCTTGTAATAATGATATTATGATATTGAATTGATATGTTATGATAATTGCTTGACATATATGAAGATAGGATTGCCATATGTAGGTTGCCTGAGTCCGTTAACTTAAGTTATGCAAGGTTACTATTTGCATATTACACATTGGCAAAGTAATGTAATGTAATAAAGTGATAAAATTACCCTGAAAAAAGTGAGCTCATATATAACTGATAGATTTGTACATCAATCTAACCTTTTTTTAAATTTAATAATGGATAATTACATTTATCAAAATAGCGGGTATTATAGATTTATTGAGTGGATTTTAGGCTAGACCTAATTTAGAATTATCTTATTTACACTAGCTTCATCTGAATCTTTCAAGAATCAGTCCTTATCAAGATCTTAAGCAATCCTTTTCCTTGCTATCTGTTTTCCCCCCTCCTTTTTTCTCCCATCTTCCTGTTTGGCTTAGTAATCTTTGTCTTCTTCAACTCCCTCATTGGTTGAGGTACTTTCATCACAAACTTTAGCTTCTTTGCAGTTTGTAAGTATTTTGAGCTCTTCACCAAATGCTCTCAAACTTTCCTTTGGATTGTTACAAAAGTTCATAGGGCATACGTATGCTGATTTTGCTTAACCAATTTTTCAAATTCTGCTTTTACTTCTTCAAAATTCAACTTCTTCAACTTAGTCAACTTCTATGTCCCTTGATTCTTTAGAAAGTTTGACATATAGTTCCTGAGCTATGTTTGAGTCATGGGCTTATTCCTTTTTGCTCTAGCTCTTTCCTCTGCAAAGTGTTTTATTCTTTGATTTACCAACTCTACCATCCTTTTTACATAATCTTTAATAGTAAGATCCTTTCCGAGCACACTCTCCTTCAATTCTGTATTTGCTTCAAGCTTTGCTATAATATTGTCCCAATCTTCTTCAGTATAAGATTGAGCTTCAAACTGAACTTGAGCCTTCCTTTTCTTTTGTTCCTCTGTTAATTCTTTCTCTTCAGCCATCCTTTGAGCTATAAAGTGAATCCAAATGAACTGTTTTGGCCACTCTTTTTGTTTTTGCTTTTCCCTTTCCAAAGCTTTTACCCTAAGCATCTAACCTGATAGCTTCAGTAAGTCTTGCTTCTTCTTAAAGAATTTGTTCTTTTGTCTTTTTAGAAGCTTGAGTCTCTTCTTCTTCTGTCATTGGAGCCTTTCCTTCTCTTCTACCTCTGTTTGGAGAAGGTACTGAGGCTCTTATACTATCAATAGTAACTGGATCACTGCCAGTATTAACATCCAAACTGCCAGCATTAATTTCTTTAATACTAGCACTAACTTTAATGCCACTAGTATTAAACTTCCTTCTAAAAGCAGACTTAACCTCTTTCAAAGTCCAAAACCATGTACCAGCATATCTTTTGAACTCTTCCTTCTCTTGTAATCTAATTCCCTTATCAACTGACATGAACTTTTAAAATTTTGTTAAGATTGCATCAGCTAACTAAAGTTTAGGGTCTTATGTTTTCAACTTGTGTCCCTTCCCGCTGAAGCTTGATAGACCTTTGAGGAGTCCCTTGAGGATAACAAGCTCTTGAAACAAAGAAACCAATGATGGTAATCCATGAAACTTCCTCCCCTGAGCCTCTATTTCTTCCTCTTCAGAATCAGACAAAAGAATCCTCTTGGTCTTTCTCTTCAAAGCAACCTCCAAAGTCTTTACTCTTTCCACTAAAGTAAGGATAGCTTTCCCAAAGGTCTGTTTGGTTTCTTTGAGCTGCTTCTCCAAATTATCAATCCGTGCTATTAACTAGGAAGTAGTAGCTTCATGGCTAGGTGTAGGTGGTTGTTGGTCAGTTGATGGTTATTCAAAGGTATGCTCCATTATGACTTGTGCAGGTGAAGGTGTAGGTGAGGGAGATTGCATTGGTAGCTTCAACACTATGTGTAGTGTTGCAAAAGTTGAAAAAAGGTGGAATAGTTGTGGCTTCAGATGGTATAGGTTGTGTTGAAGGTGGTGTTGGTGGTACCACACTTGATGATGGTTGAGGTTGAGTGACAGGTAGAGGTTCTTGTCCTGCACTTGGATTAGCAATAGACAACATAGCAGGCAACAAAGGTCTTGAAACCCTTCTAAAACCCCTATTCATATTTCCAAAAACATTTTGGTCCACAGTCATAGTCAGATTAAGTGTGTTTGTTTTTTCAGTTTGTATATATCCAAAATCATTGTAAAAACGAGGATATCATCAAACACATTGTTTTGCTTTTCAAGTTTGCCACTGTGCCATCAAAAATTAGTTTTGAAAAATTATAAACTCTGCCAGTGGAAAGACAAATCAAGGAAGTAGCAATATTGCTACCAAATTGATCCAATCCACCACTTTTAGAGCTTATACAATGTAAAATATGGTGGACTAAGAATCTCCATTAGGGTGTGAAAAAGCTTTTCCAAAAGGTAAAAGATCCATCAATAGGATACCCCATATGCCCCATCCCTTCAAAAATCTCATCATTTGGCAACATGGTAATCCCTGAAGCATCTGCTATTTGAAGCTTACTTCTTATAGATGGCTCAGTGATTGTATACTCAATAGTATCAATAGTTGCTTTTATCTCTAGAGTCACATCATCAAGACTGTGGCAGTAGCATTAGTAGCCAAAGAATACCTAAGGTTGGAATCTCGTAGAAAATTCACTATCTCTACAAACCCTGCACTTTTGTCGGGTTTGCGCAAAAATCCCACTTGATTATGTTCGTCGCAGTATTTTAATTGAGCCATTGAGTTGAAAGTTGCAATAAAAGGCAGTGATGTGGACTGAAAATTTACTGGGTTTAGTTACGAGTGAGGTTCTAGATGCTGGTGAAAGAAAGATTGAATATAGCCTTTGTAAAGATAAGAAAGATTTTTACTTTGATAAGAGGAGATAACAATAAAAAGATAAGTATGAAAGAGAAATCAAACTTTATCTATATATAGCTTCTCTGTGAACGACAATAGCGCCGTAAAAATCTGTAACGGTTATATTTAAACAGCAAAAGTCAATTTACCCGCAACCAGCACTAACTAAAACCTACCAGAATTAAAATTAACACTGTCAGACTTAACTTTGGTCAACCAGAATTAAGTATGTTTCAACCTGAATTAACTTTTTTTCAACCAGAACTAAGTATTTACTGAAGACTTACAAAACAAAGACCTTCCTTTCATCTGCAAATCCATGCTATTCCTGCAAGAATTAGTCTAAAACAAAAAATAAACTTAAACTAACTACCAGAATTAATACTACTAACTACCAGAATTAATACTACTTAAGCCAGAATTAAGTGAAACTTAACTACTAGAATTAATACAAACTATATAACTAATCCTCCCCTTAAACATAGCTATGGATTAATCATACCTATACTAACCACTAAGAAATTAAACCTTGGTCCATCAAAAGGTTTGGTCAATAGGTGAGTTACATTTAAGTCAGTGTGAATTTTCTTCACCCTTATAAGCTTCTTCTCATAACAATCTCTTATAAAATGGTGGTGTATCTCTATGTGCTTTGTCTTGGAATGATACACTGGGTTCTTGATGATGCAAATTGTGCTTTCATTATCAATGTGGATTTTAGTATTCATGAAATTGAAACCATAGTCCAGCAGTTGATTTTGAACCCACAATACTTGTCCACAGCAATTTGCGGCAGCTACATATTCAGCTTCAGTTGTAGAAGTAGCCACTATGGTTTGTTTCTTGCATTGCCATGAGATAAGTCTTTGTCTAAGAAATTGACAACCACCTGTTATGGATTTCCTGTCAAGGTTTGACACACCATAATCACTATTAGAGAAAGCTTCCAGGTCAAAAGGTGATTCTCTAGGATACCATAAGCCCAAATTGGGTTTGCTCTTAAGGTATTTGAAGATCCTCTTCATAGCTAGGAGATGTGACACCTTTGGATTGACCTAAAAACGAGAACAAACACAAACAGAAAACATAATATCTGGCCTAGAGGCAGTTAGATACATAAGAGAGCCTATCATAGATCTATACAGGTGTACATCTACATTAGCTCCCTCCTAATCCTTGGTTAATGCCATCTTGGTTTCCATGGGAGTAATTGCTGTTTTCACACTTGCAAGATCAAATTTCTTCAACATGTCAGCAACATACTTGTCTTAAGAGATAAAAAGACTAGTCTAACTTTGTTTGACTTGCAATCCTAGGAAGAAAATGAGTTCACCCATAGAACTCATTTGAAATATGCCTTTCATCAAGGCCTCAAATTTGTCACACCAAGACTTTCTAGTAGAGCCAAAGATGATATCATCTACATACAATTGAACCAGCATGAAATCCTTCTTGTCTTTCTTAATAAATAAAGTCTTGTCAATGGTACCCCTTCTGTATCCATGCTCTTCTAGAAATGTTGATAGAGTAGCATACCAAGCTCTATGGGCTTGATGAAGTCCATATAGAGCTTTGACAACCTTATAAACCTTCTTAAGATGATCAGGATCAACAAAACCAGGAGGTTGAGAAACGTATACCTCTTCATCTATAGTGCCATACAAGAATACACTTTTGACATCCATTTGGTATACTATGAATCCTATAAATGAGGCAAAGGCTAAAAATAATCTGATAGCTTCTATTTTTGCCACAGGAGTAAAAACCTCATCATAGTCAATACCCTCTTCCTGTCTGTGACCTTGGGTCACTAGTCTTGCCTTATTTCTAACAATTACTCCTCTTTCATCCCTTTTGTTTCTGTATACCCATTTTGTTCCAATCACCTTTGCTCCATAAGGTAGATCTACTAGAATCTATACCTGTTGCAGCCTAAACTGTAATAACTCCTCCTGCATAGCTTCAACCCAGCTGTTATCTTTTAGAGCTTCAGAAATCTTTTTAGGTTCCTCCTGAGATAAGAAGTAGGCAAACAAACAATGTTGTTGATCTTTGTGATTGTTCCTTTGCTGCTTTTGAACATAACTTACAAGTGCATGTGCTCCTGTATGTTGCTGCACTCTGTTTCTAGTTTGCACAAATGACTTAGGATCACCCAGTATTTGACTTTGTGGGTGAATGTTGTGTATCCTAAGAGTAGGAATGGGACTAACAGCTACTTCTGTTGGTAAGTTATTGAAATGATGGACCATACCCTCGTCATCATAAGAAGCCTCATTAAAAATCCCTTTCTAAGGTTTTTGAAGATTGTGAGCTCTGGCATATCTGAATCATCTTGATCAGCAGGTTGAGTATTAGCTTGTCTACTACCAGAATTATTTGAGTTAGTACTGGTAGCTTTGTTTTTTGGTACTTCCCTTAAATGCTTTTGAACAAGTTCATCCAATTCTTTTCTAAAAGCTAGAACTTTAGGAGTATCTTCTGAAATGCCAGTAGAAAAAGCTTCATTCTCTTGTGTTTTAAGGTTTTGAAACTCTGTCAAAAACTCCTCTTCCTTTGAATTAGTAGAAGACATCCTTGGTCCAACTTTTGCTGCAGTATGCTTGACTACTGTAGGCACAATAATAAGCTCCTCAGCCACATCTTCTTCCTCAGAAGCATTTGCATTAGGAGTTGGTAGTGTACCTGCACTGTTAGTCACTTTTGAAGTACCTGCGTGTGGGTTAGATTGATTCTCCAAAGACACAGGAATATAGTTCAGAGAATCAGTTAGATAATCAATATCAAACATCCATCTATAACCTACTCCTTTCACATTAGATTTTTCTTCAAGAAAGTTTACATGCAGATTTACTTCTACCTTTTTGGTCACTACATTATATACCCTAAAAGGTCTCCCCCCCACCCCCCCCCCCCTTTGCTATTTGTGAGTCACCAATAGAAACCTCATCACACTTTTCATCAAACTTGCCCAAGTACACTTAGGAGTATCTAAATGGTAAACATGACACCTATAGGTTTAAGTAGCTAATAATTGGTTTGTGACAAAGAACAAAAGCTTTAAGAGTTTTGTTTTGTGGGTTTAGTCACTCTTACCCTATTAAAGATATAGCAAGCAGTACTAACTGCTTCTGCCCAAAAAGTAGTTGGTAAAAGTGAGTCTGCTAGCATAGTTCTAGCAGCCTCAATTAGGGTCCTGTTTATTCTTTTAGCAACTCCATTCTACTATGGAGTTCTGGCATTGCTATACTCTTGTTTTATTCCCTTGTTCCCACATAATTCAAGCATATCCTTATTCTTAAATTTAGTGCTATTATCTGATCTAATGATTTTAACCCTGTGATTAATCTGGGTTTCAATTTGTCTAAAGAAGTTCTGAAGGATTTGCCCACTAGTTCTCTCTTTGTTAAGCAAGATGATTACCCAACTAAATCTGGTACAATCATCAGTATTACAGGAAATAACTTGATGATTATGCTTGACTGAAGTAGGTCCAAAAAGATCTATATGCAAGGTGTGTAATGGCCTCAGTGATTGTTCCTTACTAATTTATCCTTACAGGAGGCCTTGTGTGCTTACCTTTTTGGCAGGCAACACATGTATGGTCATTTCTAAGAACCTTGGAGGTAGACTCTTACAAGGTTTCCTTTACAAGTTTTTAAGTTTTTAAAATTTATATGACCTAACCTCATGGCCTAATTTAGATTCATCAGATGTGGCTTTTGCAATCAAACAAGCATAATCTTTTGAGAGCTGGTGTCTTCATATCAGAACTGTACATATTGTGTTGCTAGGGACTTTTAGAAGTATCTAATTTTCATCAGGCATCTTAAAGTCAGGAGACACAACAAGACATTCAGTTTCAGTAAAAAGACATTGTGATGCTTTATTACATTTTTGTGATATGAAAAAGATTAAAATGCCCTATGTTCTTTTACAAAAGACACACTATCAAAATCTAAATTACCAACTCTTATTCTACCTTTACCAGTTATGTAGCCTTTGCTACCTCCAAAGGTAACAGATCCCCCTTTGCATTCTTCAAAATCATCCAGGTGATCCTTGTTACCAGTCATGTGCCCTGAGCATCCACTATCAAAATTTACCTCCTGTCATCCATGTCTTGAGTTGGATGATCTGCACATGAAAAGAGAAAGTTGTTTCTTTGGGGCCCAGCCTTTTCTGCTTCGGGTCTTTGCTTGTGGTCCTCTAACTGTTATAGTTCTAACAAGTTGGATCCACTATTATTATGGATTTGGTCTTGTTTCCTCCAATTATAACCT
Organism: Tanacetum coccineum; assembly: GCA_026074375.1. NCBI lineage: Eukaryota > Viridiplantae > Streptophyta > Magnoliopsida > Asterales > Asteraceae > Tanacetum > Tanacetum coccineum. The sequence continues at coordinate 14,261 of BQNB010076708.1, forward strand.
GATAAGGTTTAACAGCAGTGCTCCAATTCCCTTTCAGCATGAGAATAAGTCATTCTTGCTGTATTTCTAACAATGGGTCTTCTCACAGGAGAATGTGATTTTGAAAAATGACTTCTTTGATTAAACTTATTCACCTAGGGTCTTACAGGACTAAAACTGTTTGTGTTATTAATAGGTACTAGTTGTTTAGATCTAACAGTATTAATATTAGTCCTGAGAGAATTAACATTTTTCCTAACAAAATTAATATTTGCCTTAACAGTATTAACATTTGCCCTACTAGTATTAACATTAGACCTAACAGCATTAAGTTGTACTGGTCTAGGTACAAAATGATTAACCCTGTTTGCATTGTTCCGTACTGGTTTTGCCACCCCTTTACTAGTATTAAAAACCCTTTGTTTCTTAAGCTCAGCCTTTCTTGCCATTTTCTTTTCGTAAAAGTCACAATCTTTGATCAAATGACTTAGGCTTCCACAAACAAAAAACTTTTTCTTGATGAAAAAGTAACCTTCTCCTAGTTCTCTTTCCATGATTTTATTCCAATTCTTTCCTTTAACTTCAGGTGTCCCTTGATTTTTCATTTGTTGCCTAGGAGTTTTAGTGTGTTGCACAACTAGGTCTCAACTTTCTTTGATTCAGACACAAACTTTTTCATTAGTGGTAAAGGACTTTGAATGCAGACATCTCATTTGATACACTTATACTTTTTGATTCAGACTCAGAAGAGTGCTCAGAGGGATTTCCAAAAGATCCTTCACTGTCATTTGATTGACAGGTAGAATGCTCAGTGGAATTGTCATCTGAGTCACTAATTTCAGGCTTTTGAGGTCCCTTTTTACCATAAACATACAAAGAATCATCAATTTCCTCTTGTGGTTTAGGAGTATAGTCTCCAGTTAATGGATGTGCAACTCCTTTGAAATTATCAGTCTTTGAAAATCTACTGTATAAAGGTTTGTTAAGAAAATCTTCTTCTGTACACTTAAACACAGTACGATTCATTTCTTCCTCATAGCTTAAAACCTCATTGTTTGATTGTATTTCATATCCTAAGCCAACTTTACTATTTGAAGTCATACCTGAATCAACTAATTTCCAAAGGTTTTTAGAATAATTTTTCCATGAATCTACTGTTTTCTGCAATTGTTCCTTTTCTTTTACAGCTTTCATTCCTATTCTCCTATATTTTTTAAGCTTTTCATCTTTTGCATATATTTTATTTGCTTGAAATGTAAGCTGTTCATTTAGAGATAATTGCTGCTTTTGAAAAGTAACAACTTGAGCTTCTAATTTCTTAACAACTAGTGTATAGGCGAGTATTTTTGCTTCTTGTTTACCTAACTGATTCATTTGATCATCACATAGTGTTTTAAGCTTATTATATGAATCAATGCAAGTTTTAGAACATAATGATACCTCGTTATTTGAGCTGATAGCCATGAGTGCATGATTTGTCTCTTCTTCCTCTACTGTATGTTCTCCCCAATTGACAACACCATCATCCATAGTCAATAAACAGTTCTGATTCTGCTCTTTCTTTCCAGCTCCCTGATCTTGATAAAAAGAGTCTCTCTTCTTTCCATCATTTGTCCCCTTGGATGGGCATTCCCTAGCAAAATGACCAGTGTTGTGACATTTGAAACATTCAAGCTTCTTTTTGTCAAAACCAACAGGTTTGTTTCCATCAATTCGAACTCTCCTTCCAGTCTTCTTGTAAAACTTCTTCATTCGAATAGCAATCATTGCTATCTGCCAGTTTATGTCCATCTCTTCAATGTCCACATCATCAATCTGTTCTAGGTCTTCATGAAGCAAGTCCAAATCTTCTGATTGTTTGGCAAAGAGTGAATAAATAACTTCATTAGCAAAACCAGTAGGAACTTCTCTTTCTGGAATATTGTTTGAAGAAGTAGGAGTATAAGTACTGTAGGCACCAGTATGACCAGACTTAACCTTGTTAGTGCTGCTCTTGCTGTGTGAAACAAAAGCAACATTTTGAGCACTTGCAGATGATTTTGAGGTACTTGTGAGTTCTTGCTCAAAAACCCTAAGGTTATTATACAAGTCATCAATGGACAAAGTGTCAACATCTGGTTTGGTTCTCATTGTCATTGCCAGATTTGACCAAGCTGGGGGCAAAGATCTAAGAAACTTGTGATTTGCATCCTCAGTTGATACTTCAGCACCATGGGCTTCCAACTATGAGAGTAGTTGTTGGAACCTATCATATCCCTTTTCTAACCCTTCTGAACTTGATATAGTAAATGCTTCAAACTGTTGTTTTAAAACAGCTTTCTGCATCTTCTTTGAATTTGCATTACCACCAAACCTAGTCCTTATGGCTTCCCAAATTTCTTTTGCATCGTCCATTCCATGAAATCTTCTCAGATGTTCCTTGGGAATGGCCATAAGTAAGATGGTTCTAGCCTTCCTTTCCTTTTCAACAACATGAATTTCTGCAGCAGATACTGGTGGAAGTATTCTAACAACACCATCTTTTCCAGTTGAGATTCTCTTCTTTGAATTTCCATTCTGAATTACCTTCCAAACATCATTATCAATATATTCAAGGTAATGCTCCATCTCCATAGCCCATATATCATACTCCTCCTTCTTCAGAATTGGGAGTTTGATATTTGAGATAGTGGTTGTGGTAGGAATGAGTTGTTGTTGTTGTTGTTTTGGTTTATTGGTTGCAGTACCATTGTCTGATGCATCTTCATGGTATGATGCTTCATCATCACTAAGATGTTGAGAGAAATCATCATTAGCAGGTTGAGACATTTTTCTAGATCTGAAAGTGATTGTTTGTGTTCTTGTGATTCTTCTTACTCAGAGTCCCTCTAGAGGCTCTGATACCACTTGTAGGTCCAAAGTCTTGGATCTGTTTAGCCTTTTGTAGGACAATAGCTAACTTGAATAAATCCAAATCAACTATATGAGAGACACTGACTATGAATACTATGTGCTAATGCGGAATCTTAACACAAGTACTAAGAAGAACATAATATAAAACTTTGCTATTTGCTATTAATTTCTATTAGAATACTATTTCAATCTCTTACTAAACATTGTGTCGTAGGGTTCCTTTTATACACCAAGGAAACCCTAATGGGCTTTACAAACGTGTAAAAGGATAATGTATATCCTTTCCTAAGGGTGTGAAAGGATAATGCATATCCTTTCCTAAGATATCTGTAACATAACTATTTTGTTACATAAATAAACTTAACTATATGAGACCAGTACTAACTATAGTACTGCCAGACTTAACTTAGTACTGGCAGACTTAACTATGTCTACCAGACTTAACTCTATAACTACCAGACTTAAGTCTGTTTACAATAATTCCTAACAGCTTAAATTTCCTAACCTTTTGTTGTCTTATTGTTGATAGAATCAGTTCTACACATTGGTGTGGAGCTTAAGGGTCTTCTAAGCTTATTTCTTAATTAAAGTCTTAAGCTTTTTAAGTGTTTACCTAGCTAATTAGTGAATAAAGTTCATACCTTTACTAGCTAATTAGTTATTTAGATACTAATGATAACATCAAATATTTAATACTTTTTAGTGTCAAATTACCCCCTAAATTACATACAAATGTTTCACTAACACTCAAAAACAAGATATTTTCTATCTTTCATAGTTTTCAGGTGAAATGTAAGTAAATGACAAGAAACAAGGGAAAAAGGACCGAAAGTGTAATTATTCAAAATTGTTACAGCGCCATATATGGTTACGCCATAACAATAAATTAAGCAAGTTCGAAGATCAAGGATGAGATTACGGCGTAACACCATATCTAGTTACGCCGTAACCATATATTTGGAAGGAAATCTTGCCCGAGATAGAGTTACGGCGTAACACACCTTTTGATTACTCCGTAACCATAAAGATATGCATATATGGAAATAAAATCACGAGATTACGGCGTAACACCCATTTGGTTACGTCATAACAATAAAGACGTCCAAATTATGGAAACTATTTAGAGGTTATGGCGTAACAAATGCTTAATTAAGGAAAGCCGTGTATGAAGGTTACGGTGTAACACCATTATTGGTTACGCCGTAACAAAGTTGAAACCTATATAAAGAGGCCTCATTCAGTCATTCCGACATCTCTCAACACACCAAACATTCCAGAGGTGACTTAGGCTTCCGGTACTCGAAGAATTCCACCTCGAGTCTAAGGGAGATCACACTTTACTTATCTTTTGTATTTAATCGTTCAAATACGAATACTGTAAGAATTATGAGTTTTCAATATATGATTTATTTTATTTCTTGCTGTGTTGCTGTAGCTATGAGCGACTAAGCACCTTAAGTGCTGGCCTAGTTATGTAGTTAATACTGTTATAATGTTTGTTTCCTGTTGAATTATGATTTTGTTAGATATTTCTTGACTATCGTGTAACCCTGGGTTTTGGTAATATTGCGGGTGGTTTGGATCATGTTAATCCCATTATTAGATTACCACTTGAATGTGTGATTACCATGGTACTAGGGAGGAATTGGCACACCATCCCTAGTGTAGGAATTGACCAGATAAACCACCTTTATCACCTATTATATTTAAAAAGCACAAGAACTCTTTCAGAGGGGGTTAATAATTTGCATAGTTTATTAAATAAGTTTTGGGAATAGTTGGGATACCTTCTATACGATTTGGGGGATTCGAGATCGCAGGGAGTAAAGGATAGATTAAATATATCTATTTAAGTCTATCGACTTTAGAAACCACTGATGAAACCATGATTTAACATTGCACAGGAAAATATATTTATAACGGTAGTAATAAAATAACCAGGTTAGCACATTTTCTCCTATTGATATCTCCTATCTATTTAATTTCAGTATTTTTATTTTTCTCGCATTTATTTTAAATCAATTTTAAAAACATTTCCAAAACCATGACACTTCAAATTAAAACTAATTTAAAACTAGCTCTTGGGACGACCTCGGATTTACCACTCTGTACTACCCACGATCAGGTTCTCTGCCCGTTAGTGCGTTGTCAGGTAGATCGAGTTTTATAAATTTAAAACTTGATAAAAATATATTTAAAAATAAATACGCATCAAGTTTTTGGTGCTGTTGCCGGGGAGCTTAAAATTAGTATTAATTTGATTATTATTTGTTTATTTCTTTTCTACTCCTAACAGTTATAATCTACAAGTACTATAGCGAGGGTAGACATCAATACTCTCACCATGGAACAATACCTAGCGTTGTCACAAGGAAACCAGGCACCGGGCGTGGTTAAACCAGAAATCGGGGGCAACATCAACTTCGAAATCAAGACTCAATTCATGCGAGAATTGAGGGAAAAAAACCTGTTAGGAATTATGCATTCCTGACTTAGTACCGTTAGTTATATACTTAGTACCGTTAGTTGTAATTTGTACTGACAGTACAAAATGTTAGTACTGATCAATATAGTTAGTACCGCTAGTATAAAATAGTTAGTACCGTTTATAAAATATGCATGAGATATGTTAGGAAAAGATATGCATTATCTTTTACGTGTTTTGTAAGCCAAGATTAGGGTTTTCCTTGGTGTATAAAAGGAACTCTACGATATAGTTAGAGATATAAGTTCATTGTCATATCTCATAGTTAGTAATCAATACAAAAGTTTAGTTATTAATATTCATTGTTCTTCTTAGCATTATAAGTTAGATTCTGTATAACTTATAGTGTTCATAGTCATTGTTTCTCCTATAGTTAGTGTGGAACTATCCATATTGATTACAATCCTTAACATGCTAAGAAAGATCTATTGAATTGGGATCTACAAGTGGTATCAGAGCTTGTAGAGAAACTATGAGTAAGAAAAACTACAACACATCAGTTACAAACCTTTACAGATCTATACCATGTCAGGATCTGATGATGGAAATCCACCACCACCACCACCAAAATTAACACCAACACCCCAAGCCCCTCATACTCTTTCAACCATCAAACTCCATATTCTTAAAAAGGGTGAATATGACATTTAGGCCATGAAGATAGAACACTATTTGAGTCATACAGACTACCCTATATGGGAAGTCATTCAAAAGGGTAATGGTCCTGTAAATGTCTCTACAGATACTAATGGAGTAATGAAGGTGTTGCCTCCTAAAACTGCTGAAGAAATTCTGGCTAGGGAAAGAGAGAGGAAAGCAAGGACCACCTTGCTCATGGCTTTACCAGAAGATCACCTAGCAAAGTTTCACAAGATGTCAGATGCAAAAGAGATGTGGGATGCTATCAAATCCAGATTTGGTGGCAATGATGAATCAAAGAAAATGCAAAAGTATATTCTGAAGCAGCAGTTTGAAGGTTTCTCTGTATCTAACTCAGAAGGACTACACAAAGGCTATGACATATTTCAGAGTCTTCAGAATCGGTTAGAGATTCATGGTGCAGATGTATCAACTGAAGATGCAAATCAAAAGTTCCTAAGATCCTTACCTTCTTCCTGGTCTCAAGTATCCTTAGTTTTGAGGACCAAGCCGAGAGTAGACAGTCTCAGCTTTGATGATTTGTATAATAATCTTAGAGTCTTTGAGTCTGATGTTAAAGGCTCTACTGGATCATCCTTAAGTACATAGAATGTTGCTTTCATTTCTTCTGAAAGTACTGACAGTACTAATGATGTTAGTACTGCTTATGGTGTTTCTACTACTTCTGGCCATAACTCTCAAAAGGAAATCCCTTCATCATACTCCTTCTTTGCTAATCAATCCAGTTGTCCACAATTAGATCATAAAGATCTGGAACAGCTTGATGAGTTTGACTTAGTAGAAATGGACTTGAAATGGCAAGTGGCCATGATCTCTATAAGATTGAAGAAGTTCTATAAGAAGTCAAGCAGAAAGCTACAGATTGATGCCAAGGAACCAGTTGGCTTTGATAAGACAAAAGTTAAATGTTTCAATTGTCACAAGACAGGGAATTTCGTTAGAGACTGCAGATCCAAGGGAAATCAAGATGCCAGGTGGAGAGATGCAGGGAACTCTAGGAATAAAGCTAATGAAAGAAGACCTGGAAAGCAGGAGGAATCCAATGCTTTGATGACTCTAGATGGAGATGGTGTGGATTGGACCAGTCACTCAGAAGAAGAGCAAGAGAACTTTGCTTTGATGGCTTATAACAATTCAGGCTCAGACACTGAGGTAATTTCTTGTTCAACAGAATGTAAAGAATCATATGCTAAACTTAAAAAACTATATGATGACCAGAGAGAACAACTTGGTGATGCTAGTATAGAAATTTAGGCCTATACACAAGCATTAAAAAAGGTAGAAGCACAATTAGTTGCTCATCAACAAAATCAGCTCTGGTATGAGGAAAAGATTTGGTTTATGAAGATTGATTTAGATGATAAAACTGATGTTCTCATATATCATAAGAAATTATTAGCTGAAGCTCAAAAAGAAAAAGATGAATTAAAAGCTAAAGTAGAAAAATGGCACAATTCTTCTAAAAGTCTTAATATTCTGTTAAATAGTCAGATGAGTGTTAAGGATAAGACTGGGCTTAGGTATGGAAATCATTTACATAATGGTGTTTTAAGTTATGAAAATGAAGTTTTTGGAAGTGTGTTTGACACTAGGTCTAGTGACATAGAAGATACCCTTGTGAATGATAGATATGCAGAGGGGATGCATACAGTTCCCCCTCCAATGATAGGGATCTATATCCCTTCTGGACCTGATAAAGAAATAGATGAGTCACAATTTATATATGGTCCAAAACAGTCTCAATCTAGTGAATCTGCAACTCAAACCAGTAACTTTGACTCTTGTGAGTCCAATTCTAGTGTAGAAACACTTGAATCTATGCCTGAATCAGTTGTTAATGAACCCAATGAAGTAAGTCAACCTAAAGTCTGGTCTGATGCTCCCATCATTGAGGAGTATGAATCAGATAGTGATGATGATTGTGTGTCTACACCTGCAATAGAACAGGAACAACCTAGTTTTGCTGTTGTTAATACTACTAAGCATGTTAAAACTCCTAGGGAACCTGTTAAAGATCAAAACATATGTAGTCAGAGTCCTAAGGTTGACAAGAGAAATTGGAATGGTTTAATGTCAAAAAAATTGGGTTTGGGATATGGGTTTGCTAGAAATGCATGCTTTGTATGTGGTAGTTTTGGCCATCTTATTAGAGATTGTGATTTTCATGAGAAAAGAATGGCTAAACAAGCTGAATTGAACAAAAGGATGGGTAAGGGTATTGGTCTAAGGGAAAATAGGCCAGTATGAAACAATGTGCAAAGAGTGAATCATCAAAACAAATTTGTTCCTACAGTAGTACTAACTAGAACTGGCAAAATTCCATTTAATACTGCTAGACATAATTTTGACAGTCAAGCAATACTAACTAGTGTTGCCAGGAAAGTTAATACTGTTAAACCTTTTATGAATAATTTTAGACCAAAAACTATTTTTCACAAAGCTCATTCACCTTTTAGAAGGCCATCTCAGAGAACAATAGCACTTAAGACAAATCTTGCAAATCAAAAAGTTAATACTGCTGGGGACAAAGCAGTTAGTGCTGTTGGGGGCATAAGGAAAATTGCTGTTAAGTCCTTAGTAGATTGTGTTTGGAGACCAAAGAGGAACTATGTGAATAAATTCTCTAAATACAATGGTGGATCAACTTCTAGAAAATTTGTTAATTCTAAAGATCCACTAGGCAGACCCAAGCCAAAAAAGGCTTGGGTCCCTAAGAGAAACTAATTCTTTTATTTTCATGTACAGGATGATCCACATAAAGCTTTGAAGAATAAAGGGATTGTTGATAGTGGATGTTCCAGGCACATGACTAGGAACAAGGCCTATCTTGATGATTATCAAGACTATAATAGAGGCCCTGTTGCATTTGGAGGTAGTAAATGTTATATCACTGGTAAAGGTAAAATAAAAACTAGAAAGTTAGATTTTGAAGATGTGTCCTTTGTGAAAGAACTACAACATTTTAATCACTTTTCTGTGCCACAAATCTGTGACAAGAAGAACAAGGTTCTTTTTACATACACTGAATGTCTTGTGTTGTCTCCTGACTTTAAGTTTCCTGATGAAAATGAAGTACTACTTAAAGTCCCTAGACAAAATAATATGTACAGTTTCAACCTAGAGAACATTGTTCCTTTAGGAGGTTTGGCTTGTTTGATTGCAAAAGCCACAACTGATGAATCTAACATGTGGCATAAGAGATTGGGTCATGTTAACTTTAAAAATTTAAACAAACTTATGAAGGGAAACCTTGTTAGAGGATCACCTTCCAAGGTTTTTCAAAATGACCACACTTGTGTTGCTTGTCAGAAAGGAAAACAACACAAGGCCTCCTGTAAGGCCAAATCAGTGAGCTCTATTAGTCAGCCCTTACAGCTTTTACATATGGACTTATTTGAACCCACATTTGTAAGGAGTATAAACCATAAGACTTACTGCCTCGTTATCACTGATGATTTTAGCAGATTTAGTTGGGTATTCTTTTTAAGAACTAAGGATGAAACTAGTGCAATCCTTAAGGAATTTATAAGACAAATTGAAAACCAATTAAACAAAAAGGTTAAAACTATTAGATGTGATAATGGTACAGAATTCAAGAATAAGGACATGATTGAATTCTATGGGTCAAAAGGGATCAAGAGGGAAAATAGTAATGCAAGAACTGCACAACAAAATGGAGTTGTTGAGAGGAAAAATAGGACCCTAATTGAGGCTGCTAGAACTATGCTAGCAGATTCATTTTTACCTAACACTTTTAGGCAGAAGCAGTTAGTACTGCTTGTTATGTCCTTAATAGGGTATTAGTGACCAAACCTCAAAATAAGACTCCTTATGAGCTTATTACTGGCAAGATTCCAATCATAAGCTATATAAGACCTTTTGGGTGCCATGTGACCATCTTGAATACCATTGACCACCTGGGCAAGTTTGATGGGAAATATGATAAAGGGTTTTTAGTTGGGTATTCTCTAAATAGCAAGGCTTTTAGGGTATATAATCTAGAAACCAAGAGAGTTGAAGAAAACCTGCATATACTGTTTCTAGAGAATAAACCTAATGTTGCAGGAAAAGGACCTACTTGGCCGTTTGATCTTGATTACTTGACAGATTCTATGAATTATCAGCCTGTTAGATTAGAAAATCAAGCTAACAAACCTGCAGGTCCAAAGGAAGCTAACCATAGTGCAGGTACACAAGTTAATACTGCTGCTGGAAGTTATGACTTAGAAGATGAACATGCTCAAGAATACTATGTACTGCCTATATGGTCTTCTTATACTTCAACTATAAAGAGCTTAAAAATTAATAATGGAGGCAAAAAGCCTAATGAAGATACTGGTTTGAAGCCAAATGAGGAACTAGTAGATCAGGAAGAACAAGCCTTTCTAGAGGAGCTTGAAAGGATTAAGAGACAAGAAAAAGAAGCTAATGATGCAGCTGAAGCTTTAAGAAAGGATTTGCTTCATCAAACAGGAGCTGCAAGAGCTAGCGGTACTAAAACTGTTAGTACTGTTAGCACAGTAGTTAGTACTGCTAGCCCTTCAAGAGTTTTTAGTACTAGTGGACCATCTGCTAACTATGATGATTCACAAATACCTGCTCTTGAGGATATTTATGAAAATCCTAGTGAAGGGATTTTTACAAATTCATCCTATGATGATGAGGGTGCAGAGGCTGACTTCACAAATTTAGAAAACACTATGAATGTTAGTGCTATTCCCACATTAAGGATACACACTATTCATCCTAAAACTCAAATTCTTGGAGATCCAAACTCAGCAGTTCAAATAAGGAGCAAGGTAAACAAAAGTTCTGGAGCCCATGCTTTGGTAAGCTATATTCAAAAGCAAAGAAGAAATAATCACAAGGATTTTCAGCACTGCTTGTTTGCTTGCTTCTCATCTCAAATTTAACCCAAGAAGATCTCTGAAGCTCTTGAAGAAGAAAGCTGGGTTGATGCTATGCAAGAAGAACTATTGCAGTTCAAGCTTAAGAAGGTATGGATTCTTGTAGATTTTCCTAATGGGAAGAGAGCAATTGGAACTAAGTAGGTCTACAAGAATAAGAAGGATGTAAGAGGTGTTGTAGTGAGAAATAAGGCAAGGTTAGTTGCCTTGAGATATAGACAAGAGGAAGGAATAGACTATGATGAGGTTTTTGCTCCTATGGCCAGGATTGAAACCATCAGGATCTTTTTGGCCTTTGCTTCTTATATAGGATTCATAGTCTATCAGATGGATGTGAAGAGTGCCTTTCTGTATGACACTATTGATGAGGAAGTTTATGTGTCTCAACCTCTAGGCTTTGTAGATCCTAAGCATCCTAAAAAGGTCTACAAAGTTGTCAAGGCTTAATATGGTTTACATCAAGCTCCTAGAGCTTGGTATGTGATAGGTCACATTAATCTTGAATCAATCATATCAAACATAAAAGTGTAGAGAGAATAGTAGAGGGATGCAAGTATTCAAATTTCAAATATTTTAAAAGGAGGGAAAAGTGGAAAGGATTATTACAAAGGCATCACCCTCTAATGAAGATTAGAGGGGTATTTATAGTTGATGGAAGGAGGCTTTCCTTCCTTTATTTTCCTAACTTTACATTTCTAGTCCCTAGACTTTGGTTATTATGCTATTTCCTTCTTTAAGCATAATAAACCTTATTACAAACTATATTATTCTAAACAAAATAAAGTCTAATAACAAAATATAATAAAACCACATAATCAACACTTTTTATGAACCTAACAATCTCCCCCTATGGGTCAATTATTTTGGGCGTTCCCTTCGTGGTCCAAGTGGTCTTCCATTCACATACATCTCCCATCTTCTCATCTGATTGCGATACTTCAATCTCACTTCAATTTCTTCTTCAAACAACTTAAGATACTCAACTTTATCATTTGTAAGTTCTCTTTGCACATAGCCATACTTGACATCATTATTGTAACTCTTTAAACCTTCAAGCACTCTTTTTAGCGTTGCATTACAAAACTTATGAATCTCTGAATGTCTCATCACCCTTTTCTCTTTCTTGCTATTCTTGTAAATGATTCCATGTACGGGCTCATAGATAATAGCAAACATTTCATGCTCTTCAATTCCTGGGAAAGATATTGTTGGTGCAGTAAGATTAACCTTCTGTTGATAGCTTTTAACTCCAAGTTGAAAGTCATGCACTCTTTCCCATATCACTGAACTTCTGATGAATGCTGATAAAGACCATAGCAATCCTGTCTCATTATAATCTGGTACCTTACCATTCATGATTAGTAAGTATATGTCTTTAATATCGTTCTTGTTAAGATTCTTGTAATCAAGCTCAGTAATTGACACTATGCACTTATTAGCTCTTCTCACAACAATCTCCGTAACAATCTTATGTTCAAGACCAAATTCCCAATATGTCTTGATGACTTGAATGATTTTTGAATTAGAATAAATCTATTCCTTTGGTCTTCCGGGCTCTTTTTGTTTCCTTATGTAGAAGATCTTCGCATGAGGATTCTTCTAGTGTTCAACACCATATCGAGCATAAGGATTAAACTTCTTTACACACTTATTCACCCACCTGGAAGTTTGTTCTTCAATATCATCATCATCGAAGATAATTGCTGGAAACTTGTGAAGTGACAAAACTATCTTTTCGGGCCTAGAAATTCCTTTCTTCAAATACAAGAGATCTTGATTAATCAAAGATAATACTGGAGCTTCAGGATCTCTTTGACAGCTTTGAACTAACGATGTGATCTTTCTTGGATGTGGAGAGACAAGAATTTCCTTTCTACTTTCCCAAACAATATCACTTTGCAAGAAATTCTTCATCTAATCAATGTGATACTGATGTTCATCTCCTGAAGTGCATCTTTGTCTTAACATCTCATCCGCCATCTTTCTCAGCTTAGCTTCCTCAATAGTCAGTGATATTTCTTCCATAATGTATTGTGATACTTGCTTTGTTGGTATCTCATCATCATCAGAAGCATAAGAATCAGTCCAAAAATAAAAATCATCATCGTGTTCTTGATTACATGAAGTTGATGGAGCTTGTTCCTCTTGTACAACATGTCCAGACGATGACTCTCCAGATACATAAGCTTCATACTCTGATGCCTTCTTCTGCTTTGCACTATTCTCCCCCTCAGGATGAGCATTATCATGAGGATCGTCCTGATCTCTTGGGCGAACGGCAGGAGTCCTACATGCAGTTTGTGGCACCGTAGGTCTTTTAAACTTCATTTGGAGAGCCAACCATATTGCTATGTCTTGTTGCTGTAACTGAGGATCGGATTTCATAGCAAGGTACAGTTGATATTGTTGTTCTGGAACTGAGGATGTTTGAGATTGAGCCGGATGAACATGAAGAATATGTCCAGACATATAACTTCGTACGGATGCATCAACTTGAGAAGGAATTACATCGTTAATTGCTTTCTAAATCTGTGATGAAATCTGAGCCTGCATATTCCCACGTTCTTGTAAAATAGCTTTAGCAATCAATCTTTCTGTCTCTTCCTTAGCCTTTTGCCTCTCCAGAATCAACCCTTCTGTAACATACACTAGAACTTGATCACGAACTTGTTCAGGAACTTTGCTTCTTCTCTTGCTCCTTAATGTGTTTATCAACGATAGTGGGTAATGTCTCAACCAAGACATCATGAAGATCATCAGCAAGTTTATCACTCGACTTCCTTGGCATGAACCTCGCCCGTAAATGTGCAAACAAGTAACCATAACGTCCCTGTAACTCATGAAAGAAACTTTTGTATCATTTGAAGCGAGTAGGTTTTGTCTTGAACAATGATAGAAGTCGAGTTGACTTAGATAACTTTGTTTTGGGTGAACTTGATGAAGGTGTACTATGAGTAACCGTCAATTTTTGGAGTTTCTCGGTATCTAAAGATACGAGATTAGAAAGATTCCTAGGGGATCTAATTGGTGTGGGGATTGGTGAATTCCTAGACTCCTCTACAACCTTCCCTTTCTCCCTTCTCTTTAATTCATACACCTCATCAGTTATTTCTTCTTCATCTTCATCAACATTTACAGGTATGACAACTTTAGTAATCTCTACCTCCTTACTTGCTTTATCACTAGTAATCTCCACTGTCTTATCAACAATCTCTACCTCCTTATCCTTAGTAATCTCCACCTCTGGACTTTCCTTATCACTCTTGGGCTCTAACCTAGTGTCAGGAATAGTTGTGTCATCATTCCTAGGGGGTGAACTATCATCAACAACACTTTCTGAATCATCCATAATCTTTTCAATCTCTTCAGTAGCCAAGTGCTCGTTGACCAGTGCCACATTTTCTCTCGCTTCTTGCTCTTCTCAAATTTTGTGCTCAGCAAGGTTTACTTGTAATGTGTCTTGTTAAAGCATCTCTTCAGCTTTATCTACCGTTGGCACTGGAGCTGGTGGTGTAAGACGTGCAGATCTCCTAGCCGGTAAACGAAAATGAATCACTGTTGATCATTTTGGAGCACTTGACTTTGCAGCCTCCGTATTAGGGTTAGGTGACCTAGGGGCGCTAGGTGTCCTATGCGTTCCCTGGGTAGACTCAGTCGGCTGTGACTGAGTCAGAGGAACATCTAGCCCAAACACCTCCGTATACATTCGATAATGCTCTGTTTACTTCATTTCTTCAGTGATCATCCAAGTTGGTATCTGCATTTCAACTTTGTCTTTGTTTCTTCTTGAATTAAAAATAGTCTTCATGATATCATCATCTTGAAGATTGTGATACTTGTCTCGAGCACGTCTTGATATTTCAGGAAAGATAGTCATGTAATGATTGAAGATAATCTTTGTAAATCTTGGATATGGAATCAAAGATGTTGGATGATGAAGTGAATAGTTAATGCCTTCCCAAAGTAACTCCGCATAATCCACGTGAATGTTACTGACAAAGCAATACATCATTTGCATTATCTGCAACGACGGTTGGTCCCATCCAGTGACACGTGTTGTCAAGCACTTGGAGAATATCTTACATAACGTTTGCTAAGGCTACAGAAGACCAGATGTCTTGAAACTAGATGATGTCTTAAGCTCTATTGTAAATCCCAAATCTTGTTTGTAAAATGGAACCATGTTAGAAAATGATGGTGGTGGCATGAATGAATTATGATTGTTGTCAGTTGCTTGTGGAAGATGAAAGATTCTTTTGAAGTTATCTAGTGAAAGAGTAAGCTCTTTCTTGTCCAGCAGAAACCTGAGCCTATACTTTGATCTATCTTCCTTCAAAGTATGCCAGAACTGTACCATATAGATCCATGGTACAGATGAATACAAATAATTCATTTGACATTTTTGTCTTTTTCCTCTCTGACTGTTTTATATGTTCAGGCAATTCTTTTTAAACATATTTTTGATCCGTTTCTTTCTCATGTGCTCATTCTTGCTTTTTATAGCACATGCCATACGCTTTATTCGAATTATTCTTTTGATTTACCATTTTTTTGTGTTCTGGCAATTCTTTTTCGAACACACTTTTGATTTGCTTTTTCGCGTATGGATTTAGCTCTCTCTTTCTGTTTTTAGAATATCCTCACCAAAAATTCTGTGTGACATGATACTCTTTCAAGAAAGATGAAGATTTCTCTTTTGATTTTAATCAAGACACAGTTATACAAAATTAAAGAGAAATCATTCAACTTCTTAAAATTGTTTTAAGAAAGAGTATCATCTTGACACAATAACAGAGTTTGAGAACTTTTTCCAAAAATCTTTTGACAAAACTTTCTTTATAATGATAACATTAAATCATGTAATCACAAAACCATAACTGAATGGACACTAAGTCACTCACTCCTCATTCTGTTCGTTGCAGAAAACGGCCGAAGCCGGACATGACTTAGTCCACTTAAACAAATGAGATTTTAAATTAACAGATTTAAGTTATAAAAACTTTTGATTGCACTTTTTGTCATGAATCCTAAACCATGAAGACACACATATCTAAATCAATAATTGAATGGACACTAAGTCACTCACTCCTCATTCTGTTCATTGCAGAAAACGGCCTAAACCAGACATGACTTAGTCCACTTAAACAATTACGAATGGATATATATAACCCATAGCTGAGATTTCATAAAAACTTGATTTCTTTTTCAAAATTATTCTTCACACATGAGAAACTGATCTTTTTATTCCACAGAAATTAAACATCATAAACATTAATCAACACCATTATTACGATCTCACAACATCTTCACATCTCCACAAATAAACTTTAACTGAGTTTTGACTTTTTGACCTTTACCGAGTTTGACCTTTTGACCTTTCCGAGTTTAATATGATAACTATTACGGAGTTTAACAAACAATGATTCTTATGAACTTATTAAACATTAAACTCAATTCATTGTATTGTATTATCATATCCATATTAGCACTTATAAGTAAATAACAAAACTCGATTAAAGGTCAAACTCGGTAGCCATCATACTTATCCGAGTTTCAAATCAAACTCAAATCACTTCATTCTATTATCACTTTTAGGCTATTTATCACATATTCCACTTAATCTATGCCTAATATCATTCTCGATGTTTAGCTTTTGACCAAAATTCAATAATCACACAAACTCGGTAATCTTCATCATTACCGAGTTTACAATCGATAACACAAACACATCAATTAATCAAATTTTATCGTGTAAAAATCTCACCCATTTACGTTTGAGAAAGAAAAATGTTAACACTCGTTGTTATGAACTCAAAATCACGCGTAATGATTTTCTTCTCAAACTCGGTAAACAGATTCGGTAAAGATAAAAATGTAAAATTGAAAATGAGGT
>BQNB010076709.1:0-31076 GCA_026074375.1 Tanacetum coccineum
AGTTAAATATCACGCGCGTCATTTAACGCGACGGGGTATATAAACTCTTTTCTATTTAGAAAAGAGTTAGTTGTTTATTTCTAAATTAATTCCTTTTCCTATATTATCTCATCTCTCTCTCTTCTTTCTCTCTCTACAAAAACAACTCATCTCCTCATCTTTTTTCTTGATCTAATTTCATGTTTAATCGTTTTTGGATCATTGGGATCATTTTCGGATCATTGTCCTTAATCGTTTTCGGATCATTGGGAAAAATTTCGTCTAGTGGAAATGAATTACTAAAGTGTAAAACGTTTTGTTCCTCTTCATCATATTCGGACAATGATGTTTCAGATTTACTGACATGTTCAGAACTTATGAGAGGTTTAATTTTAAGATCTGGTTTAGACGTTAAGCCATCGTTATAAACAATGGCTAAAAATTCATTTTCAAAATCATTAAAGTAGTCTAAATCATCAAGATAATTGACCGTAGGCTCGGATGATGAAGGCTTAAGGATTTTATCATTTTTTGAATCTGTTTTCAAATCATTGACAGAAATTATTTTATAAGAAAATGAATTTTCGTCAAAAATTACCGTGTAATCTTCATCGTCGGATTCGTCTAATGATATTCTGATGTCGATTTTGTTTTGTTAGTAGAACTTACCGTGGGTTCATATGGGAGTGCTGTATCGGACATTATTGGGTTATCAAAGACTATGGCTGGGAATTCAGTTTTGAGGTCTAAATCAATCGTTCTCATCTTCATAGTTTTTAACTTTCCCGAACGTGTTAGTTTTCCAGTTAAACGTTAGACCATGCCTTTGAGCTTTTTCTTCTTTGAGTCTGATGTATTCTTCCATGGTGATATCTGGGTCGTCTATTTTTACCTGTAATGAACTTGCTATGGAGAAAAAGGTCAAATGGACTAATACGTCATATTCAGTGGACTGAATACGTTGTATTTAACAGGAATAAACAATGCAAGATTTTAAGCGCTTAAACACGCAATGCAAATAAATACAAACAGAGGTAAATAATTAGATTACACTAAACTAATTAATTAATGGTTAATTATTTGGTTAATGGTTAGAAATACTAATAAGAATAAGGTTTAATTAATTCACTCCCCGACAACGGCGCCAAAAACCTGATGTGCTATCGTATAGGGTCAATTATTTGATTATCAAGTTTTACATTTATGTTTAGCCGACAAACCTAAAACAACACTTTAACGGCCAGTGTACCTGGTTAAGATGGAGTTTCACGGTAAGTAGGGTGTCGAACACTAAGAGTGAAACATTAATCCTATATTCCATCAGTATTTTAATTAGTTCTAATTAGTCTATTTACTGGTTAAACCTATGCTATATATGTTGTCTAATCATATGGCGGGGGGTTTCAGTCTAAGAGACTGACACAAGTTTGGTGTTGACAAATATCAATTCAATAAACAATAAACACAAAAGAAGAAAATTAGAAGATAGAGAAGCGGTACAAGCCAAATGATAGAAAACTGTATTAGCCATATTAAATCCAGTTCAATGTTGGTTCATTTGTTTTAGTGCAATGATTTACTTATCTCAAAGCGGCATATCATTCTTAAGACTTAGGCGGGACATCATCCTAAGACCTAGACACGATTAATCCTGTCACAATTAACTGATAGCATAAAGCATCCTTGTTAGTTTAATTATAATCTATCTTAGGGAATCATAGCAGTGGTGATCCTGTTAGACCCTAGCCTCAACGGGAACTTTACCCACTTTATTTCTTGATGTGTTTATATCACTGGTACTCTCCATATTCAAATCTTAATCTGTTAATTAAGAGCATTATTGCCTAAACAAAACGGGCCTCCTACCGTCCAACTAAGCTCATAATTTTCTCCAAAGACAAAGACAAAACATTATTTGTGATCCTATTGGTCTAGTAATATAAAACACGATATAAAGAGCTATCTCGGTATCTAGATTACTTTTTAGGTATCACTAGACCCAGTTGAATGATAGGTCGCATATTCAAACACATAAACAAGTATGAGGTGATAAACATAATTAAACAATCAATTTTGGAATTTACAAATTTGTAAATTCCAAAAACTATTTTTTTTTAAAGATTCACAAAAAGACAGATTTTGAGATAAAAACATATCTTTTTAATCAATATAAAGACTGGTTGGATTTGTTATAAAGACGTGTTTCGAGAGAACTAGTATGAAGACTAATTGTTATGGAGACTGTTTCTTAATAAGAGAACCGGTGTCTATTTGTCTTATGGAGACAGGTTCGTAAACCGGTTTTCATATGTTCCGCTCATGGAGATACCCCCCTTTGAAGACTGGTTCAAAAACCACTCTCTTAGGGCTTTTTTGACCAGTCTCTTAGGGCTTTTTTGTAGTAGTGGTCATTCATTTTTCATCACGAAAGAGTTAATACATAGTTGCATTGTTTCATGAAATGATACAAATCGTTACAACTAATATCACTAATTCTACTAACTGAGGATTCATTTTAGTGATTACACAATAAAGATACCACAATTGAAACTAAACTACTAAGATGATTTCCCTCGTGATTCTTTCGTAGCACGCTCCTCATCCTTGATCGGAACATCGATAGCCTCATTCGGTCCTTCTTCAAACACAAATCCTCTATGAATCATTTCTTGGTAGAACTCATGAGCTCGAACTCTAGTCCAATAGAGATCTCTCTCGACTCGTTCGTTCTGTATACGAAGGAATGTGTTGCTAAACTGTGCTTCTTCAAGTTCCTTCTTCAATTTCTTACACTTAGCTTTGTCTTCAGCATTACCAAGCTTTTCAACTAGCTTTTCCATTGCAGTCGTTCCTTGCTCCACACTAGAACGCACTTCATTACCCAAATCCAAAATCAACTTACCATAATACTCGTCCTTTGATTTTCCTTTCTTCTTGACCAATGCATGTGCCGTCTTGCGACCACACAGTCGTCTTGAAAGAGAATCCATCCGACCAAAAAGAGAGTTAATGTCCCTCCTCATGAGACCAGGCAATAAACCATCACTGTCCTCTTGAAGGAAAGGAGCAGTAGACGACTCACCTACCTCATGGACACTAACAGGAACAGTCTCATCCTCGGACTCGATCGTGTTCTCAACCTCAATCACATCCTTAGGCTCTGACTTAGGAGCAGGCAACAGCGGGTCAAGAGGATCTACCTCTTCATAAGGATATGTCAACTCCGGCTCATTCTCATTTTCCTCGATGTCGAATTCCATATCATCTTCTTCTTCTTCGGGTTCTTCTTCTTTCTTAAATTCTTCCTCTTCTGGGTCCTCGTCTTTATCCACTAAGATAGGTTCGGGAACAACAGGAACATCATCATGTTGATTCGGCTCAACGACGGGTACATCATCCACATGATCGGGAGGAATTTTATTCACCATGATAATCTAGAAAATATCATATAATACTTACTTAATAGCGTATCACTTCTTATTTTTATTGGAACACTATTATCAAAATAATAGTTCGCATAAAAGCACAACAAATAAAAATTCACAATTCGTGACATTCTCATTCAGTATATACCTCAATTATATTTAAAACATATATAATGATTGTTATCATATAATTACATGAAATTTTATGCATACAACACATGCATAAATGTACCAATATATAACACTTTATGCATCCAACACGTGCATAAATATACATATACATAACAATTTATACATATAACACATACATAAATATACCTTTTCTTTCTATATGTAATCAATGTCAACGAGGAGTCTTGACATGCATGTAGAAGCGTTATAGTTTAGGTTTTCAAAAAGACTCAACCTAGTTCTCTATAACCTTAGGCTCTTGATACCACTCTGTAATACCCCCATCCAACGGATATTGGATTGCGTAGCGGAATTTTGCAATTTGGCGTTACTAAATAGCACCATTTACCAAGATAATAGAAAATGACCCAAATGAGACGTTTAACAAACATGTGTTCCATTATTAATCAGATTAAAACGCGTTTAGGTCCCCACAGAATCGCAACCACAACCATTACAACATTTGAAAAACTATTGTTTCAAATTAAAGACATTGTTTTAGGGCAACTTAAGACATTGTTTTTGAAAAACAAGGAACACACAAGTAGTCTTTCACCAAATACATCACACACACGACACCTCTACGCCATCGTTGCCTTCATCCTTGGTTACCTGGGAGAAAACATGTTTAAAACGTCAACAACAATGTTGAGTGAAATTCATAGAGTTTAAATTAATTAATAAGTAATAATCGTTGAACACATAATTAGTTCTCGGGAAAACAAAGCAACGAATGCAATGTATAGCAACTTCTTTTCTTTCACGCAATAAGCTCATGACACCAAACGTTAACAATACATATTCAATTTCATATGTTAATGTGCCTCCAAACAAGGTATTATTGTCATATACCTACTACTTTCTATTTAATGCATTAGTGTTCACCTTTCAAGGCGATTAATGGTTTATGAAATAAGGGACTTCGAAAATAGCTACTTATGTGGAAACAGTCTCGTAATCGGGTCCAGCATACCATAAAATCTTGTGTTCAATTTTATAAAACAAACATGTATCCCTCTCACGGTTTAAAAACAATAAAAAGATTTAAATACGAGGCTATGAACTCTGTGGAAAACTAGAAGGGGGTTGAATAGTTTACATATTTTTAAATTTTATGTTTAGTTTGATTATAAAACTTAGATTCGATTTTATGTGAGTTCACAATGTGCACAATATAAACAATTTAACTAATCAAATAAATAATGACAAGATATAAAATAAGTATGAAAGATAAGAGATAAGAGATGGAAAGATCAAACCACAACACGAGGATTTATAGTAGTACGGTAATGAAGCACCTCTTTGCCCTACTTAACTCCCCGAGCACCAAACTCGAGAGTTTTTTTTACTATGTCAACAAGCTCCCTTTAGGCGGAGAAAACCGTACACAACTTAGCTTACACCAATTTCTGACACAAAGCTGAATGTCGAGTTCTAATCCTAGCTAGAACCAATCTATAACGACTAACCACACTACTTCACAACGATTCACAACTTCACTTCACTACACACCTTTTCTTCACTTCACTTTACAACTTTACCACACAACTTCGTCACAACCTTTCTATACTTCTCTTCACAACTTCACTTCAACTAGACACTATCTTGATCACACCAATCTAACATTACTTCTAAGATCACCCTGATCTAACTATACTTACAATGATCACCACAATCTACTTAATATACACAATTACAATACACACCTTCACAATATACACAAATGATTTACAAGATATAATACAATTGCAACAAGGTTGCAAGGACACACACTAAGCTATAATACTTCTTCACTTGATGGTAGGAAGTATTATTCTCTTGCACTTGAGGATCAAAGCTTGGATCACTTGGAAATAAAGCTATATGATTAAATGATCAAAGGAATGAAAGAAGAGTATAAACTGATTTAGAATAGAAAGAAAGTGTGTGCAAAAGGTAAGAAAATCAGTGGGGAATAGTTCAGTATTTATAGGCCAGCTGAGCTGAATTTTTGTCTGGGCGGTCCCCTTAAATAGGGTGTCGGTCCCCTTAAAATTAAGGGGGCCGTCCTTTATAATTAAGGGGGCCGCCCAGCTCAGACGCTCCCTTTTTTGTCTTTTCTGGAGGAGGAGTTTTCTGGAACATTTCTAGCCGTTTTTGGGTAGAAAATTTGAATTCAAAATATTTATTTGAATAAAACATTTCTTTTAAATCTAAAAATGTTTTGTAAAAGATATAAAAATATTTGTGACATTTTTATAAAAAAATGTGAGGTTGAATAAAAATTCATTTGATCATAAAATGCATTAAGCATTTGTTTATTCATACCTTTAAGTGATTAAATTTTCGAAATGAAAATTTTCTACTAATTACTTGTTTATATTTAATTTTTCATTAATCGTTTTTATATTTTGTGATTATCAAATTGTAGAGAGATCGAAAAATATTAATAATGTTTTTAGGTATTATTTCTATCAACAATCTCCTGTTTTTTTATGATTACAAAATTTAAACTCATTAAATGTAAAATTATTTTTAAACAAGTATTTAGTGAGTTTTATTTCTATTTATCCCCCTTTTTGTAGAATTAAAAAGGCTTCATCGATGAATGTTAATCAAACTGACGGAATAAGTACTCCCCCTTGATGTGTACTACCCTTCGTTCTAGGGCACCAAGAAATCGAGTTATGGTAACTTTGCTACAAAAACAAGTTAGAGGAACAACACCAATGTTTCTAACATATAGCAAAGAAATGGAAAATGCAAGAAAAAAATGATACTTTAAAGCACAATACCAAAGATCATTCATTAAACATAGAAATTATGTATAAGACACAATCATGCATACATCAAATTTAAATAATATGCTTGAAGCATATTAAAGTAACATACATAAAATTTAAACTACAAAGGTCCTAATATTTCTAGATTGCCATAGGAAATCATTGGACTTGCTTGCAAAAGGATAGGGTTGGTCATTTATTTAAAAGCGAGAGAAAGTCGGCATGTATCATGCTTAGTTGGTTGTTGGTGGAGAGTTTGGAGTGGAGGTGGTTGTTGGAGGATAGTCTCAGTAAACTCGAGGTGGTGGTTGTGGTCGAGTAAGAAGAAATTCAATCCAATTGATATCTTCACTTAGGGTTAGGAATTGTTTTTGGGTAAAGATGCAACAAAGACAATAGCCAACATGTTGTTCAACTTGATCCAAGTTGAGGGTGTGAGGTAAGTTTAGAGAATAAGGTGATGAGGGAGTGTTACGTTATGAGAGGTGCATGGCTAGGAGATTTGATAAGTCTTAAAGTTGGTTAATGTCATTCATGAGCATTTCTCTACTAGGTGATGGAGGAAGTAGAGGTTGAGTATGATTGTCACCGTAAGGTAAAGGAGGAGATTGAGCATGAAGCATATTAGCAACATGTGGATTGATGAGTGAGTGAGGGAATAGAGGTTGTGTGAGTTGAGTTTGATTAATGTCTTGTGGTAGAGAGGGAGTGTGTCTAACATTAGTGTTGCAAGAATTACCAAGAGGAAGTGAGTGAGATTGTAGAGAATCATGGTTTGTTTGAGTGGTAAGAGAGTTATCTTGAGATGGTTGATTGAGAGGAGATTGTGGTTTGGGTATTTGAGTGGGTAAGTTAACATCATCCACATTTGATGTGTTACAAGAGTTCAACTTCTTTCTCCAAATGGGTCTTATGGATATTTTGGCAACCCTTGAAGGTTTGGGTAAAGGTTTGTGAGGGGAAGACATTGAAGAAGACAAGATGAGTATGGAAAATATGTTGAGGATGAGGGTTAATTTATACTAGGAGAATGGCGTAATTAAGGAAGGATGGACATTGTTTGAAAGTCAATTCAAAGGATGTTGGTGAGTTCAGGGAAATTATAGCTAAGTCTAGATGAAAGAGGGTCAAAAAGCAAAAAGAAACAGTAAAATACGTGCTTCAGGTGACCGGTCCCCTTAATTACATGGCCGACCCCTTTAATTTTAAGGGGATCGCCCGTTTGATTTAAGGGGGCCGCCACCTGGAAAGTCCATAAAGTCCAGGTTTTTGTTTTGTTTCAGGAAATGGTAAAAAGGTAGACTGTTTTGTGGCCATTTTACAGCAAGTCCTAGTTTTTATGGCAACTAAGACTACAATCATTTAGCAAACAAGAAAATAGGCAAGCAAAGTCCTAATTTTGTTTTACACATGATCAAGACTAAAGGCATTTAGCAAGTAAGAACATGTAGACAAGCATGCAAGAAGGTGAAATAAAACCTTCAAGAGAAACCATATTATACAAATAGTTTTAATACTCCTAATACTTGTAATGCTCTTAAGATTTCTTAAACAAATACTATATGCTGTAAACACATTTAAGTGAGACTTGTGTTTACATTTATAACCCTAGTGTGTGCCTATATGTAACAAATGTGTAGTAATGATTATTTCGACTCTAAGAAAAGAA
This sequence comes from Tanacetum coccineum, assembly GCA_026074375.1. Classification (NCBI taxonomy): domain Eukaryota; kingdom Viridiplantae; phylum Streptophyta; class Magnoliopsida; order Asterales; family Asteraceae; genus Tanacetum; species Tanacetum coccineum. The sequence continues at coordinate 8,007 of BQNB010076709.1, forward strand.
AACCTAAGAAATAATCCAAGTGCTCCTCGATTTAATGTTGCTCAATCAAGATTATCAAAATATATATTAGATTATATATTTTGGCAACGAATGCAAGATCATTATGCATGATTTGAAAATTGTTTTTAGCATATATCAATAATGTATGAAAATAAATTTTTCATGTACTCCTACTCGTGAAAAGAATTTTGTTAAAGTGTTTTGGGACTTACATATACATATGTTAAGTAGAAAATCTTAAGCCTTGACTAAATCAAGGTTATGTAATTTTGTATATAAGTTATCCTTTTGAAAAGTTCCCAATTTGTGATTTTATGCAAAATAGAATCCTAGACTCAGAAAAAAAAAACTTTTACCTACTGTCAGATGGCCGGTCCTCTTAATTGTATGGCCGGCCCCTTTAATTTTAAGGGGACCGCCCGTTAAGAATTAAGGGTGCCGCCCATCTAACAAATATTTTTTCCTAATTTTTTGATTTTGGCATTTTAGTTTTGTTTGTAGATCATTATTCTTGATTACTTTTAAGTACCTCATCAATCATTTATAGTAATGAGACATTTAATGAGAGTTTAATCAATTTGTTCCATCATTCCTAGACCTAGACATAAGTAATTAAAAGGCTCACGTTTGAGAGGTTTAGTTAGGATATCGGCAATGTTATCTTCTGATGAAATCTTTTCTATGGAAATATTTCCTTTTTGAACATTGTCACGAAGGAAATGGTAACGAATTTCAATGTGTTTTGTACGAGAGTGTTGTACGGGATTCTTACTTAAGTCTATAGCCCCTTTGTTATCACACATTATAGGGATGTCATCTAACCTAATGCCATAATCTATGAGAGCTTGTTTCATCCATAGTGCTTGTTGACGTGTCTTTCCGGCGCTTACATAATCGGCTTCGATAGTGGAAATAGCAAGAGCGATTTGCTTCTTCGAAAACCAAGATGTTAAACAACATCCTATAAACGTACAAATACCACTAGTGCTTTTTTGGTCCACATAATCTCCCGCATGATCAGAGTCCGCATATACTATAGTTTCTATGTCGGACCCATTAGGATACCATAATCTTAAGTGCGTAGTGCCTTTAACGTATCGAAAGATCGTTTAACTGCTTCAAGGTGAGAGGTTTTGGGATCCTCTTAGAAGCGTGCACAAAGGCAAACACTAAACATGATATCGGGCCTACTTGCCGTTAAGTATAGTAAACTACCTATCATACCTCTATACTTGGTATTATCTACAGACTCACCTTCTTCGTCTTTTGTGAGTTTTGTTTTCATAGACATAGGAGTTTTCATTGGCTTAAAGTCTTCTAATCTGAATTTTTTAAGCATTTCTTTTATGTATTTTGATTGGTTAAAAAATATACCATCTTCTAATTGTTTTATTTATAGTCCTAAGAAAAAATTTAGTTCCCCCATCATACTCATTTCAAACTCATCATGCATGATCTTGGCAAAATCATCACACATTTCTTGACAAGTTGATCCGAATATAATGTCATCGACATGTATTTGGACAATGATGAGATTGGGTTCTTTCTTTTTAGTAAAGAGAGTGTTATCTACCATTCCCATGGTGTAATCATGTTTAATAAGAAAAGCTTTCAATCTATCGTACCAAGCTTTAGGAGCTTGTTTAAGTTCGTAAAGCGCTTTCTTGAGTCTATAAACATGATTAGGTTTTGCGAAGTCATTGAATCCCAGAGGTTGTGCCACGTAAACCTCCTCATTGATAAAACTGTTAAGGAATGCACTCTTTACATCCATTTGAAATAATTAAAATCTAATGCGCATGCATAGGCTAATAATATTCTTATGGATTCTAGTCTAGCTACGGTGCATAAGTTTCATCATAATCAATTCCTTCTTGTTGATTATAACCTTGGGCGACTAGCCTAGCTTTATTTCTGGTTACAATGCCATTTTCGTCGAGCTTATTTTTATACACCCATTTGGTTCCAATAATGGTCATATTCATAAGATTAAGGACTAATTCCCAAACATCATTTGATATAAATTGGTTTAGTTCTTCTTGCATGGCCTTTACCCAACTTTCATCTTTTAAAGCTTCATTTAAATTTTTGGGTTCTATTGTTGAAAGAAAACAAAAGAATTTTGTCTTGAGCTTGTGATCTAAGAGTTCTTTGATTTAGATTACCAATAACATTATTTAGGGGATGACTTTTAGATTCTTTAATGTTTATGATTTTATTATTTTCTAGAGATTTATCTTCGAGATCATTGCCTAAGGTTTTTGTTTTATTAACCTCAATAGCTTCTTCTTCGACTAAATCATCATCTTCCAATGGTGATGTTTTAGGTGGGGGAGGAGTTTCATCGAATGTCACATTTAAGGATTCTTTGACTTTCATTGTTTGTTTATTAAGAATTATGCAAGCTTTACTATTTTGTGAATATCCTAGAAAAACACCTTCCTACGACTTTGTGTCGAACTTGGTGAGGTAATCTTTTGTATTAAGTATGAAGAATTTGCTTCCAGATACTTTGAAATAGTTAAGGTTTGCTTTTCTACCTCTTAATAATTCGTATGGGATTTTTCCTAAAATACGTCTAATGGAAATTCTATTAATTATATATGTTGACGTATCGACCGCATTACACCAAAATTTTTGTGGAATAGATTGTTCATTTAACATGGTTCTACTCATTTCTTGTAGAGTGCGATTTTTTCCATCTACTTCCCCATTTGATTGTGGAGTACGAGGAGCGAAGAAATTGTGAGAAATCCTATTTAAGTCACAATAGTTTCCGAATTGTACTTCATTATCAAATTCCCTATCATGATCCGTTTTAATTGACACTATAGAACATCATAATTTATTTTGAATCATTTTACTAAATATTTTGAATTCTTTGAATGCTTCGGTTTTATTTCCTAAAAATCTAGTCCATGTATATCGAGAATAGTCATCTACAATTACTAAGGTGTAACGATTTCCTCCATAACTTCGTACGGCGGATGGGCCAAATAAGTCCATGTGTAATAATTCTAAGCATCTAGTTGTTGACACTATATTTTTGGCTTTGTGACTCGCGTGAGTTTGCTTTCTAATTTTGCAAGCGTCACAAAAATGTCGATCAAATTTAATCTTATGTAGATTTCTAACTAATTCCTTAAAAGCCAATGATTGAATTAATTGCATATTTGCGTGACCTAATCTCCTATGCCATAAAGTGGAGTTTTCGTCTAAAGTTGCAAGACATATTTTATCTTCCGGTTTATTTCCTAATTTCATTACGTATAGTCCTCTTTTTCTAATTCCTCTACCTATGACCTTTTCGTCTTTAATTATTTCGCTATCGTGTTCGGTAAATACTACTTTACATTTATTATCATATATTTGACCAACACTAAGTAAGTTAAATTTTAAATTATCTACGTGATCAACATTTTCAATAATTAGAGAGTCACAAGAAATTGTACCTTTGCCTATGATGTTACCGCGTAAATTGCTTCCGAAAATGACGTTCCCTCCGTTATACGCTTTGTATGTTGAAAATAACTTTTGGTTACCCGTCATATGTTTCGAACATCCACTATCTTTAATCCACTCGTCGGGCTCTAAGTATATTCCTAAGCGTATCTCATTTGATGCTTGAGCTACAAGACAAGTTTCGTCTTTAGCTATTTGATTATTGCTTCTTGGCGACTTTGGACATTCTTTGATGAGGTGATTCGGATCTCCACATCTAAAGCATTTTCTTTCACTTTTACCATTTTTGTCATTTCTACTTCTTTGAAATGACTTTATTTCGTCTCGTGGTTGTCTTACAAATCTTCCTCGTCTTTTGAGAAATTTCTTGAATTCTTTTACGGCCATAGCGTATTCTTCGTCTTCACTATCGGAAGTCGAACTATCTTCATCACTTGATTCCTTTTTGGCTTTCAAGGCAAGAGATCTATTTTGTTCTCTTTTGCCTTTGACCATTTCGGAATCATTCTTAATTATTACTTCATGAACTTTTAAGTTTCCAATAAGTTCATCAAGTGATAGAGATGTTAAATCCTTTGATTCTTCAATAGCTGTAACCTTTGCACGCCATTTAGGATGAAGTGCCCTAAGAAATATCCTAACATAATTCTTGCTAGAAAAACCTTCATCGAGTGCTTTTAGACTAGTAATAATAGTATTAAATCTAGCAAAAGCATTATCTATCGATTCCTCTTCCGGAATCGTAAATTGTTCATAATGTTGAACAAGAATATCTATTTTATTATCTTTGACTTGACTATTACCTTGGTGAGTGATTAATAAAGTATCCCAAATTTCTTTTACGGTTTTACACATAAAAATTCTTTCATATTTTTTACGTGGTAAAGCATTATAAATTACCATTTTAGCTTCATTATTTTGATATTAATCTGTTAAAGTGATTACAGATTACTAACTATGAGATATGATTGTATGAGATGTATATATCACTCTAACTATGTCGTGAGGGATCCTTTTATAGACTAACGATAAACCCTAATAGGCTTGCAAAACGCATAAAAATAATACATATCTTTTCCTATAATATCTCATACATATCTCTTAAACGGTACTAACTATTTTATACTAACGGTACTAACTAACTTATCAGTACTTAACACTTTATAATGTCAGTACTAATTATAACTATCGGTACTAACTATTATCACCAGCGGTACTAAGTCAGGAAAACATAATTCCCAACAATCCTCCCCTAAACATGAATGTTGAACTCACTTAACTTCATGTTTCTTCAAGTTAATCTTCTTAAGTTCTCGGAGGATGTATCCAAACACTTTAACATAACACTATCTAAATCTTGAATCACTATCCATCTTCAGCAGCAACTCTGTCCTTTCAGCAACACAACAACATCTTTCATCAACAACGCAACTAAGTTGCTTTAATTATTGTTGCAAACTACCAGCCATCAACGGATTTGATGTTCCTTTTGCTCTACCCAGTACCTTTTTGCTCTAGATAGTTAACTCTTTATTTAAAAAAAATATGAAAAATATGGTGAGTTAATTACCATACAGTTTTTGGTAAACTGTCAACCATCAACGGAATTGATTTGTCTTTACCAAATACCGTTTGCTTTTGGACTAGCCAATGCTTCATTGCCATAACATGGTGCATTGATAAACCATATAGTTTTTAGCAAACTATCAGCTATCAACAGATTTGAGTAGTCTTTACCAAGAACTGTTTGATCTTGGACTAGCCAACTCTTCACCATGAAGCAAGGTGAGTTGAAAACCCTACAATTTTTGGTAAATTGTCAACCATAAACGGATTTGAGAAGTCTTTACCACAAGCCGTTTGCTTATGGACTAGCCAGTTCTTATGCCTGTTAAGCATGGTGAACTGATGACCATTTGTTGTGTGGTGGTTAGCCAACACTCAAACCCTTCTCAATTCCATTCACAGCATCATTCTTCATCAATCTGTTGCTTAATAAATCTTATCAAATCAAGAGCAACAGAACTTTCTCTTTCAACTTCTAAACCCAGATCAAGCATTCTTTGCAATAACTCCTTAGAGAGAGGATATCTTCTTTCAACTAACATATGAATAACAATCCCATCTTCAAGCTCCAGAATGCAAACTCCACAAGCTTCATACAATCTCCAAGTGATAATCTTCCAATCTTGTTGATTACTCCAGAAATCACTTTGATCATTTTCTTTAGTTGAGGATTCCATCATTATCTTCAAGTCTCCCCAAAGAATCAACTCAAATCCTTCTAATGTAATTTCTAAGTACTGTTCCATCATCAATTCATACAAATGAAATAAATCCTGCCTATCAAATATATGAAGTACCTCCATCAGATAGTTGAATGCCCTGAAATTCCCATTTGCTCTGTATAAGACAAGATAGTCTCCATCTGGTGACGATACCTTGTCCAATCTAGCAATGACAGATTTCTTCTCCATTATCTCACTATCTAAGGTAGCTTCAAATGTAACAATCTTCAGGCACTTTCTATGTTCATCATCACTGTCATCATCTGATTGTTTTCTTGGCTTTTTCCTTGCAATCATTTTGATATGACCACTCTTTCTTTTCTTAGTACCTTCTTCTTCTTTACCCTCCTCCTTGACACTTTCATTCTTTGAAGAATCAATTCCTTTTTCATTCATCTCTTTTATCATTCTTTCATCTTCAGCAGACCCAATTGCAATGAAATCTTCATCTGACCTTTTTATCTTTTCATACAGAGCTTGTATTTCCTCAAACTTCTTGGTTTTCAACTTAAGATAGCTAAGTAATTTCCTACAAGCTTTCAAGTAGGCACATCATTGTGAATTTCTTAATTGATTCTTTGTAGGTGGTTTATTCCTAATAGCTTTTGATCTTTGTTGAGCAAGAAATCTTCTTTGTGCAGCAATTGTGTCATGAAGGAATTTTGCTCTTTCTTCTACTGTGAATTGCTCTCTTTCTTGTTCTTGAAGCCTTTCAGCTAAAAGCCTATCAGCCTCAATTCTTGCCTTTATATCATTATAATTTTTTATGAGAGCATCATTTGTAGATTATTTATCACACTAATCTTTTCCCCGTTCTCTGTTTCCCAATCCTCTTTGCAACTTCTATCCAGTCTTCTCTTCATCTCTATCAAGTTGCTTAAACTATCTTTTCACTCAGAATACCTTCAGATATCAGTTTCAGACTCATACTTCCTCTTTAATTTTCTCTTCCCTTTATATCTTTTGGTTCATTCTTTTGAAGAGACTTTAATGTTCATACTGATCTAGTTGAAGAAGGCCTAGGTCCTCCAATCTCTTCATCATCCTAAACTCTACTCATTTCTTTCTCCTTTTTCTCTTAAGATTGCTTTAGAGCTTAGCTCATGTTGAGAAGAACCTGAGCGATTGTTTCATCATCTCCAAACATTGTATAAGTAGGTGTTTGAGTAGTTTGAATAGTTTGAGTAGCCCTTCTTCCTTCACTTTGATCATCAGTACCTTCATCTGTCCTATCGGTACTATCTTTTTCCTGTCAGTACTAACTTGGATCCGTCAGTACTAACTTTTGGTGTGTCAGTACTAAATTTTTCCTTGTCGGTACTTAACTTTGGATCCGTCAGTACTAACTTTTGGTGTGTCAGTACTAACTTTTTCCCGAGCAGTACTAAGTACATCTTCAGTACTGACTTCATCATCAACATTTTTTCCATCTCTTTCATCACATCCATCTCTGACCTCCCACATCTTGAGCAAACTTCAGTCTTCCATATAATCAACTGTATCATCGAGAATCCATCAAATAATGAATCTTTAATGAACTGACGGGTTCACCTTTGGCTATACAAGCTTTCCCCTAGTTTTGGATACAGACTCTTTTTGCACCCAGTCTTCTTTAGAAGGACCCTCTTTCCTATTTTCCTGCCAAACTTTTGCTGTTAAAGGAAACACTCCTCATCCATGCTACGAGGTGTTTGAATAACAGGTTGACCTTCTTCTTGAGCTTCTTGATCTGTGCCTTCAAGAGCTGAATTTCCCTGGCTTGATCTGAAACCTGTGTACACAAAGAGATACATAGATCATAGACACTTTGGAGTGTCATGTCACCCTTATTCCCTAAAAGGGATTTATCACTGGATGAATGACCTCCTTGATTCCCATCAGAACTTTCTAGAATAGAATCAGGAATATGTGGAGTAGGTGAAGGTCTAGGTGATGGGTCAAATGGAGGCTCAACATGTGCTTCATTTGGTTGAGGAAGAGAGGGTGGAGTTGTATGGGTTCAGATGGGCTCTCTGACGTAGCATCCTCATCCTCAGTAAGATTGTACAACATAGAAGCAAACAAAGGGTGAGACTTTTCCCTCGAAAAATGTTTACCCATACCTTTTTAACCATAAGGAGAAAACTTTACTGTCAAAGCATTTAGCCAGAAAATATGCTAAAGGTACTGTTTTTACATTGACAAGCAGTTTTGATCCCAAAAGAGTGAAATAAAACGGTGGATACATTACAAACTTCTCTTTGCATCTAAATGTCTAAGCTAACCTCTCAAAAATTAATTTAGAAAAATATATGTCTGATTAGATGTTAATACAAAAAACAGCAGTGGCCATTGTATTTTAGGGTGGGGAATTTGAAGTCACAAGAGGTACTTTTTGAGCTAATACAATGATTCATTGTATGAAATAAAAACCTCCATTGGGGTGAAAACAAAGCTTTGTTAAATGTTAACACAGTTAAATCCCCCTCATAACCCATGAGTTGTATAGCATCAAATATAGCCTGATTAGAGAGTGAGTCTATCCCATCAGCATCATAAAAAAGAGTCAAGATTTGCTCCAGCATAGTCACTATCTGAGAAGGCTTCCAGGTCAAATGAGGATACTCTAGGATACCAAAGACCCAGTTTGGGTTTGCCCTTTAGATACCTAAAAAATTCGTCTAACAACAACCACTTAAATAAGGTCTTTGGATGACCTGAACTAAAACAAGCCCACAGACTGCAAACATATTATCATGCCTAAAGCAGTCAAATACAAATAAAGAATCAATCATGATCTATAACAGATGGACATCTAACATCACTGGCTTTCCTCATCCGTGACTAAAGGCTCTGGGTCCTTCAATTGTTTACTAGCATCTTAACAGTGACAAAGTTAAACTTCACGATTTCTGTAACATATTTATCCTGACGAATAAGATACCAAGTGTCTGCTTGTCTGTTTGACTTGTAATCCAGAAAGAAGGTGACTCTTCCCTGTAGAACTCATCTGAAATCACCCTATCATTAATGCATCAAATTCATCACACCAAGTTTTCTTTATTAAACCAAATATGATATCTTCCCATAAACTTGTAACTAATATGATATTCATGTTTGTCCATCTTAAATGAAAAATCTTATCAATAGTTCCTCTTCTGTATCCATGTTGCAACAAGAAAATAGATAAAGTAGCATACCAGGCTTTAGGAGCTTGGTGTAAGACAAAGAGTGCTTTCACTACCTTGTAAACTTTCTGAGGATACTTAGGATCTATAAAACCGGGTGGTTGAGACACATAGACCTCTTCATCAATTTTTCCATAAAAGAAGGCACTTTTTACATCCATTTGATAGACTATAAAGCCCATGTAAGAGGCAAAGGCTAAAAAGATTCTAATGGCTTCAATCCTGGCCACAGGAGCAAACAACTCATCATAATCTATCCCTTCCTCTTATCTATGTCCCTGAGCCACTAACCTTGCTTTATTTCTGACCACAACTCCTCTCTCATCCTTTTTATTTCTATAAACCCATTTTGTTCCAATTGCCTTATTCCCATAAGGCAAATCTACAAGAATCCAAACTTTCAGAATCTTGAACTGCAAAACAATTCTTCTGCATACATCAACCCAACTTTCAACTTCAAGTGCTTCATAGATCTTCTGGGTTCATTTTGGAGACAAGAAACAACAAATAAACAATGTTGGAAACAAAGCAAATAAACTGTAAAGTGATTACAGATTACAACTATGTGTATGATTGTATGAGAAGTCATATATCACTCTAACTATGCCATGAGGACCTTATGTAAGACTAAGATAAAACCCTAATAGGCTTACAAAACGCATAAAAGATAATACATATCTTTTCCTATAATATCTCATACATATCTCTTAAACGGTACTAACTATTTTATACTAACGGTACTAACTAACTGATCAGTACTTAACACTTTGTACTGTCAGTACTAATTATAACTATCGGTACTAACTATTATCACCAGCGGTACTAAGTCAGGAAAACATAAGTCCCAACAGCAAGTTTCTTTTTAAAATCATAGTTTTGTTTATCAAATGGTACAATTTCATCCTTTTTAGTTTCGGGATTATTTTGAATAAGAGAAAAATCACCATAGGTAATAACATGCCAAAGATCTAGATCTTTTGATTTCACATAAGTTTCGAATCTATTTTTCTAATAAATAAATCCATTACTTTCAAATAGTGATGGCCTTTGCATAGATTGCCCTTCTAAATATTTTTTCAATTCCATAGATTGATTCAAGTTTTAAAATATAATTTATTTTAAAAATCTTGTTTAACGTGGCTCTTGATGCCAATTGTGAAAAACTAGAAGAGGGGTTGAATAGTTTACCACTTTTTAAATTTTATGTTTAGTTTGATTATAAAACTTAGATTCGACTTTATGTGAATTCACAATGTGCACAATATAAACAATTTAACTAATCAAATAAATAATGACAAGATATAAAATAAGTATGAAAGATAAGAGATAAGAGATGGAAAGATCAAACCACAACACGAGAATTTATAGTGGTTCGGTAACGAAGCACCTCTTCGCCCTACTCCACTCTCCGAGCATCAAACTCGAGAGTTTTCTTCACTATGTCAACAAGCTCCCTTTAGGCGGAGAAAACCGTACACAACTTAGCTTACACCAATTTCCGACACAAAGCCGAATGTTGAGTTCTAATCCTAGCTAGAACCAATCTATCACGACTAACCACACTACTTCACAACGATTCACAACTTCACTTCACTGCACACCTTTTCTTCACTTTACTTCACAACTTTACCATACAACTTCGTCACAACCTTTCTATACTTCTCTTCACAACTTTACTTCAACTAGACACTATCTTGATCACACCAATCTAACACTACTTCTAAGATCACCCCGATCTAACTATACTTACAATGATCACCACAATCTACTTAATATACACAACTACGATACACACCTTCACAATATACACAAATGATTTACAAGATATAATACAATTGCAACAAGGTTGCAAAGACACACACTAAGCTATAATACTTCTTCACTTGATGGTAGGAAGTATTCTTCTCTGCACTTGCTATCAAAGCTTGAACACTTGGAAACAATCTTTATGATTAAATAACAAGGAATGAAAAAGAGTATAAATAGATTTAGAACAGAAAGAAAAGTAGTGTGCAAAAGTGAGAAAAATCTGTGAGAATAGTCCAGTATTAATAAGCTAGCTGAGCTGATTTTTGATCGGGGCTGTCCCCCTAAATAAGGTGACCGGTCCTCTTAAATTAATGGGGTCCCTTTTTATAAGTTAGAAGGGCGACTTGCCCACTCCAGATCACACGCTTTCCTTTTTTGTGTCCTTTTTCTGAATGAGGTGTTTTCTGGAACATTTCTAACCGTTTTTAGGTAGAAAAATTGAATTCAAAATTAACATAAATAAAACCATTTCTTTTAAAGCTAAAAAATGTTTTTGTAAAAGATATTAAAAATGTTTGTGACATTTTTATAAAAAATATGGAGTTGATTAAAAAATTCCTTTATCATAAAATGCATTAACATTTGTTTTTATTCATACCTTTTAAGTGATTAAATTTTCGAAATGAAATTCTCTACAATTACGGTTTTATCATTTAATTTTTCATTAATCGTTTTAATATTTTGTGATTATCAAAACGTAGAGAGATCAAAAAATATTAATAATGTTTATATGCATTATTTCTATCAACAAACTCATCTTAAGCAAAAGATCCAATTCAATCAAATTGACAAGCGCAAATAGCTTCACGTCTTAACCGCGACCTATATAAATAGATAAAGATAGCGGTATGTTACAAAAATTAAATAAATTCATTATTACATACTTGAAATATATATATACTATATTATATATATTTTTAGACCTAAATATTATAATATATATATATATATATAGTAAATATTATAATATATAAATTATATTAAATATAGAAATATAAATATATATATGTAAAACAAAAAAAAAAAATTTTAACTATTACGGTACATACAATCATATAACCATAATCTCCAACTGAGACACAAAAATATATCACTTAAAAACGCACTATACAATATTGACAACATTTTCCATATTTTTCATTTTAAAGAGTTACCGAAAGTAAAGGAAAAATAATAAAATCCGAACTCATATATCGATATCAATTAACTACATTACGAACCCTTGTACTCATTATAAAACTAAATTCAACATTACGCAAGTTTGACTTTCAAAAGTCAAACTTCGTAGTTGACTTTTTACACCAAAAATGACTAAACTAGACTACGGGGCCGTAAAACCGATCATTTATTAAAGAGTTACATGAACGATCCACCTAGGCGAAACGTAGCAAAAGGCGGCACTAACACTCGACATTATCAAAAATAAACACTCAAAATTTCTTGACTTGTTACGGGTAAGTCAAACTTTCTGGTCAAACTTGGTCAACCCAAAACCTATTAAAATGACATTTTTAACATAATCCGACTATCAAAACATGCTTAATTGTCCTATATAATTATACCAAAACCTTCAAACTTTGGTCAATAACCAAACACGCTTTCAATAATTTCCGCACTTGAATCTTATTGCAATAATCGTATAACACACAATATACACAATTTAACCAACACATAAACATAAATAGGTGCTCACAATGCTTATAAGAAAATCAAACTATGGCTTCCCCTCTTGCTTTGAAATCGGACGAACACCCAAACCCAACAAACAAAACCTTTTTCAACAACCAACTTTAATACAACAACAATCTAACCCCTTTGAACACCCCTTTATACACGAAAATGGCAAGAACCAACCAAAAATTTAACTTCTCCAAATCTTATTGCATGTGAGTTTTAATAGTGGGATTTTGTAGCTCTTGAAACAAAAGAATAAAAAAATTGTAATATGAATAATAAATGCAAAGTCAGAAAATTGACCTAATATGGTGTGTTTTGTTGTGCCCTGTTCGACAAGAAGAAAGGAGGAAGGAGAGTGAATTTTTTTGTAAAAGTTATAAGTGTGTGTGTGAGGTTCTATTTATATAATTAAACTTTGGCATCTTGGCAATTTAGGTCCCTCTATTCTTATGTCCTTTTAAAACTAGTACAAATGTATTTTCTTTTATTTATAAAATCGGCCATAAACTCGGGTCACACCACGTTAATAATATTTTTAAATCCGTCCCAACCAATTTTACTTTAAAACGTTTAATAAAACGTTAAATCACGTAAAACACGACCTTTAAACACGGTTTTTACAAAAACTCGGGGAAACGCCGTAAAATACAAAAATAACAAAATCACGCTCTCAGAGCAACAATATAGATTTTCTGACTTTCTTAGTCGCTAAAAACAAATAGAAACTCAATCACGGCTTGAAATTACCCTATAAATGGAAATTTTCATCAAACCTTATATAGCATAAACGACTATAATTAATTACGTAGCAAAAATAATTATCTTAGCTCAGGATAAACGTTGACCTGAAACTCAGGTTGTTACACTAGGGACTGATGAGAATCTATTCTTACAAAATAGCATCCTTTGATTCAATTATAAGAGTAATTGAAACTGATATCATTAGCTCCTAATAACATGAACCTAAAAGCCGTTTGGAATGCTCAACTATATCCAACAAAGATGCATTCAATGCCTCTTTCACTTCCCACCGCAAAGATTATTACTTTGGATCAGGACGCTGAAAACTACCCTACACCCCAAACCCTAGGTAGATCAGTTTTGGTTTTCTTTTAGTACAGAGTTCATAATGGGTTATCATGTTCCTTTTGTTGGGAATCCTATTTAATAAATAGCAAGTTTTTAACATTGCTTCACCCCAAAACCCTTGACTCAGTCCTGAATAAGACAATATTTCTTTTAATACCTTGTTTTTTTTCTTTCAATATACCATTGTGTTGTAAGAGTATATGTAGCGGCTTGATTCATGGATAATACCAACAGACTAAAAAATACATGAGTAATCCTTGTACTCCACCTCCCCTATCAGTCCTGAACTCTTTTGATCAGAGAACCTTGTGGTAATTCAACTTAAGATTTTGAATACCTTTGAATTATCTAATGGCTCTATCTTTAGTTATGTAAATAAATAACATAGAAAAACCTTAAAGCATCATCAATAAATGTCACAAAGTATTTCTTATTCCCTAATGAGGGAGTAGCATGCAAATCACACAAATCACTGTGGATCAAATCCAAAACTTCAGTTTCACATTTTACATTTTGAAATGGTTTCTTAGTAATTTTGGTCAGAATGCAAGTTTTACGCTTTTCAGTGTCCATGTTAAAAGCTAAGATTAGCCCATCCTTAAACATATCTTGCATTCTCTTAAAGTGGACATGGCCCAGTCTAGCATGCTATAAGATTGAATCATCCAGTTTAGAGGTTGACATAAAGGCTGAACCAATATTATCATTAACAATATTAAGCCTGAACATTTGATTACACAAATAACCAAAACCAATAAACACATCATGTTTGGATAAAATAAATTTATTAGATTCAATCACTTGTTTATAACCACAATTATTCAAAATACTACTTGAAACCAAATTCTTTCTAATATTAGGAACATGCAAAACATTAAACAAGAAACAATCTTTCCAGAACTAAATCTAAGATCTACACAACCGCGCCCAATATATTACCAGTGCCCGTTGACTTCATTTCCCCATGTGAAGAATAGATACATCATTCAATGACTCATAGGTCTTGAACCAGCATCTATCTTTACACACATGCACAATTGCTCCTGAGACAACCCACCACACAACCTCATCATCCTTTCAGAGGAACTAAACCATTCCCTGAACCACTTATGCCTGAACCATTGGTTTTACTACTAACATTAACACCTTTGCAATCCCTTTTAATGTGACCAGTTTTGTCACATTTCCAACAAGTAGGTTTTGCCTTCTTGTTAGGGTCAGCACTTGTGTTATCATGATGCTTATGTTTGCTACTATTATCAGTGTACCTGAAGCCGTTGTTATGCTTCACCATATTGACCACTGAAGGATCAGCAACATTGTTGCTCCTTGGCTTGTCATTATCCTGCATCCTAAGGGACTCCTCAATGCGTAGATGACTGCCTAACTCAACAAGAGTTAATTCCTCCTTCTGATGTTTCAAGGTGTACTTGAAATCTTTCTAAGAAAGGGGGAGTTTATCAATGATACAAGAGACCTGAATAGCCTCGTACATATTCATCTTATGTTGTGTAAACCTTCCAGGTATTTCAAGAAGTTCATTATATTGTTCCATAAATGGTCTTAAATTAGTCATTTTATAATTTGTAAAATTACTAACAAGAAACTTCTTACTTGATGCATCCCCAGCCATATATTTGGCTTCCAAGGAATCTCATAGTTCTTCGGAAGATTCAACATTTTGGTAAATATCAAAATAAGTAATCAACAGACCATTGAAAGAGATTAAACCTCTGCAAACATAGTTGTCATTGTCCCACTTGTTCCTCTTCCTGATTTGTTCCATGGTAGCATTCTCCCATCTTCAGCAATAGGAGTAGTGAGCACACACACCACACTCATGCTGGAAAGCAAGAAGTACATCTTCTTCTGTTATCTCCTAAAGTCCACCCCTTTAAACTTGTCAAGCTTGGCAAAGTTTGAAGCCATGTTTTTCATAAAAGCAGCAGCCCTTGATTATCACAAAATAATCTTCTTTGATTGTTGGTGGTTGAGAGCCCAGAACAGGGTGAAGATAATCAATAACTAACTAATTACCAATGAAGGTTACCGGATATCACTTGAAGTCGTGTAATCACTTTCCAAATGAGATTATTCGACCTTATTCCTGGGTTACACGGATACCTCCTTGGGATAAAACCAAATGCTTGTTCTTGTTTTAGGCACAAATCAAGAACCATTCGCTTCTAAGCTTTTATGTTTTCTGTACATCTCTTCATGCAATTTTTAATCTCCTATTTATAAGAGATTTACTCAAACCATAGTCAATCCAATTTAATTGTCCACTACTAAAAATAGATAGGGAAATTTAATCAAGTTTACTATATTACCCTTGTTTGAAATTATTATTACAAACATTAAAGAAGACTTTAATTAATTAGGTAAGGGTAAAACTGTCATTCTGCCAAAAAGTAAAAAAGAGAAAACAGTAGTAAATGCAGTTTTCTTAAACTGTGTGTTTTTTGTCGGGGGACAATAATTTTGGGACGGAGGGAGTATGTCAATCTATATTACCTATGAGTTAGTAGTACATAACAAATACATGTTACATGTTAAAACAGGTTTATGATGCCCATTTTGTGATTATGTGTGTGGGAAGATTCAAAGATGTTCCAAATATACCAAAATTTTCTCCGGGCACCGGCCCTGAAGTATTCCGAGGCAAAGTGATTCATTCAATGGAGTATTCTGCTATGGATCATGAAAAAGCTGAACAATTTGTTAAAGGGAAGAGAGTCGTTGTTGTGGGGTTCCAGAAACAAGGGCTTGATATTGCAATGGAGTGTTCATCGTTAAATGGTTAGTTGTACCGGTAGAAATAACCATAGTTTGTTTTATTGGACACAATATATATATGGGTTTCTTCATCTTTGTTTTTATAATTCTAGGAACCGAGAATCCATGTACGATTGTATACAGGAAAGACCGATGGAAGCTTGTCGATTTCTGTCCATGGGGGATTCCATTGTCATATCTGTACCTGAATCGTTTCTCTGAGCTTATGGTTCATAAGCCCGGTGAAGGTTTTCTACTTGGATTATTGGCCACAATTCTATCACCATTAGTAAGTACCTCTTACCTAAATTATTAGTTCTATATATAGCTAAATTAATAATCCAACTTTGTTAGTAAACCAATGTTTTATGGATTTCGAATATACTTTAGGCCACTTCAATATAGAAGATATTCGACCCTAAATTTTCTTAACTAAATTATTGGACTCATTAGAAAAGAAATGTAACCATTGTTTTAAAACAAACAAACAAGAAATAAATCCTAGATTGACGCATTTACTCAGTGGGTCAAAATTGACATATCCAATCTTATCCAAAGGCTAAGGGCCCTTGGCTGCTGCAGCACTAATAAAATCAGAGCATGCAAGGCAACAAAAAGATCTGGATAAAGGATATGTTTGAATAATAAATATAGTTTCACCGGCAAATAGCACAAAAAGATACTGTATTCAACTTATGAGTTATTTTCAATTAAGGGATCGTACTTTTTTTCTTGCATAAAAAGGCACCCAACTAAAACTTTTTGGCCAATTTGGGTATTTTCGTTTTAAGTTTTACATTTCAAGTCAACCGCCGCTACCACCACCATCAATCATCATCGGCACCACCAAGCATACCCACCACCATCACTATAAAGCACTACCTCTACCACCAGCCCTACCCACCACCGCCGAAAATCTTTAAAAGGTTCTTTCGACTTTTAAAACCAAATCAAATTTGTGTTGACCATTGGTCCAGATTTATGTCTCAAATTGATCAAATCAATCTTATTATATTCTGATTTCATATTATATTCGATGCCGCTGATGCTTTTAAAACCAAGGCAAATTTGTGTTTGACTAGTGGATTCGCCCTTGCAAAGAAATATCAATTTTGTCAAGAAAACAAGAATGTTCATAATATTTATGATGCCTGATGCTTCGAGAGGCTTAACGTTGGCTGGTTTGTCTAACAATTATAGCGAATGCTAAGGACACAGTCACACAACACGCACCCGGTGCAAATACTCCTGGCGATGATGATTGGTGGTGGTGATAGCGGTCGGTGGACTTGAAATGTAAAACTTAACGGATGATCGTTAAATATTTAACGAAAATACCCAAATTGGCAAAAAAAATAAGTTGAGTGTCTTTTTATGCAAGAAAAAAAGTGTGATACCTTTATTGGAAATGACCCTCAAGTTGGGTACCTTTTTGTGCCATTTGCCCGTTCATAACATGTACTAAAAAACTTGATTATAGACTATAAAACAAAGTGCAGATCTTGATTTCCATGTAATTATAGACTATAATATAGTTTCATAGCATGCGCTGCAGTTTATCATGATCCCTCTTTACTTTTTTCGGACCCTTTCAAGTTGATCGACGCAGTTATCTTTTGTGCACTTCAATCTTAAATTATTCCGTCCTGTATTTTATATACCGAATAAAAGAACAAACCACTTTTAAATTTGTACTAATAGAGATGGGGGGTTTCAAAACTCGTGGAGACCCACGTAATGAGGAAGCTTCCCCTAGCCAAGTTTAACATGGTACCCGAGCGTAGCTTCTCAGAAGATATGCGTTCATGTTTAATCGCTGCAATGCCAGAAGACTTCTTCAAACACGCTGAAGCAGGAAGCATCTTATTAAAAAAGTGTCCCAGTTTTAGCTTTTACAATGATGGCATCCTGATTGATGGAGAGAGTAAACCCATACAGGCGGATATAGTCATATTAGCTACTGGATTTAGAGGGATTCAAAAGCTTAAAAACATATTCAAGTCGAAGAAATTTGGTGACTTCATTGCAGTTTCACCAGATTCTAGAGTTGCTCTCTACAGGTGAGAACCACTCGTGACTTAATATTGCTCCGTTAATTTTCACATAATACATGCTAATAAACCATTCCGAATATTTAATCGTATCAGAGAATGCATTCAGCCAAGAATACCACAACTGGCAATAATTGGATTCTCGGAGAGTATTTCAAACCTGTTTACATCAGAAATAAGGTGCAGATGGTTAGTGGAGCTTCTCGATAGAGGATTTAAACTACCAAGCGTCAAAGATATGGAGAAAGATATCTCAAATTGGGATAATTACATGAGGCAATCCTCTGGTGAATACTATCAGAGGTCATGCATTACAGCTTTAGACATATGGTACAATGACCAACTCTGCAAAGACATGGGTTGGAACCCCAAACGGAAAAACGGGTTTTGGGCTGACCTTTTTCAACCTTATGGCCCCATGGACTATGCCAAACCGTAAGTCAAGCAACACATGACTTGTGAATTGAATGATCGGGTTATGTTAAAACGCGAAGTCAGATTCTGCAACAAATTTCAGCATCTTCAAGTAATATATGTTTATGTTTTATTGTGACTTTTATCAATCTTCACTTAAAGTTTATGCTTTCCTCATATTTGTACTTTATGTTCTTAACCCGTTAGGTGATAGATAAAACCATAAATCGAACCACCCTACCTGATAGATATTTTTCGAACATTAGCTACCTTTATAACCAGGGAGGGCGAGTCATTGACTCATATGGATGTGGCCTAAATGGGGTACCCCTGTGACCATTTTCGACCCTTTACTTGACCACCTCCAAGATCTATAGCAAGTTTTAAACATGAAACCTCTTGTGAGGACACAAATGTGAATACAAACATAATTACGATAAGGTTTAAAAGATTTGTAATAGCTCTTTTAACACCATTTTCTGTTTAGTTGAGTAATCTTGTAACAATGTGATTACCAAACTAAAGTGACTAGTTACATATGCCACGGTTATAAATTGACAAAGGACCAAGACATAACAAAACATATGTCATACGAAATATACCAATACTATCCTGCGTACACATGTACACCGATGGTGACCAATAATAATGTAAGCATGCCGAAAAAGATCACAGCATGCACAATAACCGCAGGGCAGCTAGTTCTCATGTTACCAAATTCCACCAGCCTATTATGACCCGGCAACTGAAATAGTAACCCCGGTGTTAACAACACGAATAACACGACTGCCACTAGAACCGGACCCCAATCCGCCATTTTAACGTTTGATCGTGGCTAGAACAATGTTTAAGGGGATGAATGTGTAGATTAAGGTTTGTGTGTTTAATGGTTTTTAAACTGTAATGATGGTTTAAATATTTGAGTTCGAGTTTACGAGGTGAAATTGCACGTGAGTTTGTATAGATTTTGTGATGTTTTCACGTGTTTGTACATTTGGTGGTGTGTGACACTCGAGCCGAGAAGTGCAAATGGGCCTAGATTTGGTTCATAAAAAAATGTTGTAGACTCGATTATAGGGTCCAAGAACCGAGTAGCCCAAAAATATACAAGGGGTTTAAGGGATGTAGGGTGTTCATTGGCTCGGTTATCAGGTTTTTCGGCTTATTCAGTTTGGTTAGTGCGATTTTTTTTTGTTAAAATCGAAAGCCAAATCAAATAACTCGAATTACATATTTTTAATTATTTGTTCATTTAAATATACAAATGTTTAGCATCAAAATAAATTATAAATTTAAAAAGTCTTATAATTATATTAGGAAAGAATTTTAATGTTTTTTATATATAAATATATAAAAAATACATAAATTTGTGTGAATTCGATTTTCGATTCGAGTTGGTTTTCATTTTGTCAAAACTATATCCTAACCGAAAATCTAACATTTAACTCAGCTTGGCTCGGATTCTTTTTTCCTATTCAGTTCGATTTCAATTTTGGATTTATTCAAATATTATCCAAACAGTAAGCACCCTAGGTTTAAGGGATGCAAAACATATTTGACTTGGATGAAGATAAAAATTTCTTTCAAAAAAGGATGAAGATATAAACTATGGTTTGGTTTTGTAAACGTTATAAACTGTTTATTTAAGTTTATGAAGGTAAATAATAAACAAAAGTCAATATGTCCGAGTGGTTAAGGAGACAGACTTGAAATCTGTTGGGCTTCGCCCGCGCAGGTTCGAACCCTGCTGTTGACGATTCTAATTTTTTCTTTTTTCTTCTTTTCCAAGTTAACAAATGGCTATAAATCAAAGTTCCTTAAACAACCATACAAAGAATATAGCCAGATGGAGTAACTAATTTTTGCACATGCGTGCTTGAGAATGCCGATTATCTGAACTACGGGTGACAAATGACGTTAAGCTTGAGTTTATCGACCCAACCAAAACACCCTATGATACATCTTCACCCTCTTCAGGAATTTTTTTTAAAAAAAAAATGAAGAGGGGCACAGCTACTGGCATGAGAAAAGTATTTAACCAAATCGGCACGAAGGTTTTAATGTGCTTTGGAGTATTTTATTTGCCTTATCACTCGTAACGTTTGCTCGAGAGTTCGAACGAGGTCATCCTCACGACGTCTTTCCTCCAAATAAAAATATGAAGATATTGTAACTTTTTTGTCTTGCTTTATTAATGTAAAATAAGGCCTATATATAGCCTCCAAAAGTATCTGATAAGCATGAAAATAGCAACAAAGGAGTACTAACTAATGACCCGGTACAACCCACGTCTCATACACTATCCGAACGTGACCAAGACATGCGGTCAAACTAATACCAATTCAAACATAATCTATAAAACTAAAATACTTATTAATTCCAAAGCCCAAGCCATGCATACGTGAACCCTTGACATGAACGATTAATCCAACAAGTGCCACCTTCTGCATGTCGAATAAAAATGTGCCAGATACGTTTGGCGCAAAACGCGAAACCATGCCAATTACGTTTGCACGAGAGGTGAAGCCATCCTAGATACTTTCAGGCTTTCGGCACGACACACGAGTTGGTACCAAATACGCATTTGGAACGTGATGTAAAGTTTAAGCGGCCTAAAGTATATTTGAAACATTTTATACTAACAAAGTTGGATTATCATTTTAGCTATACGGAGTTTGTAATGATATTTAGCACATTAGCTATATATATAACGAATAATATAGGTAAGAGGTACTTACTAATGGTGATAGAATTGTGGCCAATAATCCAAGTAGAAAACCTTCACCGGCCTTATGAACCATAAGCTCAGAAAAACGATTCAGATACAGATATGACAATGGAATTCCCCAGGGATAGAAATCGGCAACCTTCCATCGGTTTTTCTTGTATACGATCGTACATGGATTCTCGGTTCCTAAAATTATAAAAAACAAAAATGAAGAAAACCATATATATATATATATATATATATATATATATATATATATATATATATATATATATTGTGTCCAATTCAACAAACCAAGGTCATTTCTACCTGTACAACTTGTTGGAAATTTAATTCAATTGTGGGTTCAGTTCATACTGGGTAATGGGACTGGAGGTACGGAGTGTACTCCTATATGTCATTGAACACCCTGACTCTAATAGTGGTAAAAAGGAATTCAAGTCACTGATGAAGTTCAGTGAGTTCACTCTTCAGTGAAGGTAACTCTGGACTGAATGATATTCATCAGTCAGTCTGATGGCTTCAGCTTTGTACTCCCTGAGTAGTAAGCTAAAAGACACTATCAGGGAGTAATCCATCAGAGGATGTATCGTCAGCGGATTATCTCATAAGTGAGTTTTTTCAGTGTGAACACTTCAGCTTGTGTGCTCTTCAGTGAGCAAGCTGAGTGTTCAGGACACTGAAGGATTGACCTCACTGAAATGAATTCAACTAACTTGTAACAGCTTTGACCTATTCAAGTGGTAAGTTTGACTGCATTAATGACCACGTTTAAATTGGTCATATAACCACTAATCCCTACAATTATGAAGGCTAATTATGATAGAGATTAATGGGCCATTACTCTCTCATAATTCCATTGACTATGGTTTGAGTAAATATCTTATAAATAGGAGATTACAAATTGCATGAAGAGATATACATAAAACATAAAAGCTTAGAAGCAAATGGTTCTTGATTTGTGCCTAAAACAAGAACAAGCATTTGGTTTTATCCCAAGGAGGTATCCGTGTAACCCATGAATAAGGTCGAATAATCTTCTTTGGAAAGCGATTACATGACTTCAAGTGATATCCGATAACCTTCATTGGTAATTAGTTAGTTATTGATTATCTTCACCCTGTTCTGGGCTCTCAACCACAAACAATCAAAGAAGATTATTTTGTGATAATCAATGGCCGCTGCTGCTATGAAAAACATGGCTTCAAACTTTGCCAAGCTTGACAAGTTTAAAGGGGTGGACTTTAGGAGATAACAGAAGAAGATGTACTTCTTGCTTTCCAGCATGAGTGTGGTGTGTGTGCTCACTATTCATATTCCTGAAGATGTTGAGAATGCTACCATGGAACAAATCAGAAGGAGGAACAAGTGAGAGTGTTAATACAAATAATGCCTAAAAACGTTATTTATATTTTTCGACCTCTCATTGTTTTGATAATAACAAAATGTAAAAACGTTTACGATAAAAATAAACGTTCACAAATTATTAAGTGATTAAACTTGTTAAACAATCTTAGGGTTTTTACCCTCACGTAACTAAAATTTGAAATATAAAATATGTTAATACAAATAATGTCTAAAAACGTTATTTATATTTTTCGACCTCTCAT
>BQNB010076710.1:2768-31076 GCA_026074375.1 Tanacetum coccineum
TCGTATCGCGTTTAAGACACCCATCGGCTGTACCCCTTATAAGCTTGTGTACAGAAAGGCTTGTCATCTTCCCATCGAGCTGGAACATAAGACATATTAGGCCTTGAAGCACTGCAATTTCGACCTTAAGACCGCGGGTGATCACCGAAAAGTTTAAATGAATGAGCTTAATGAACTTCGTGATCAAGCTTACGAGAACTCTTTAATCTACAAAGAGAAAACGAAGAAGATTCACGACTCCAAAATTAAGAACCGCGTCTTTAACGTTAGTGATCGAGTCATTCTTTTCAATTCTCGATCAAAGATTTTCTCGGGCAAACTTAAGACCCGCTGGACCAGACCGTTCACCGTTGCCCAAGTTTTCCCTTATGGTACCGTTGAGTTATCTTCAACCAACGGACCTAACTTCAAGGTGAACGGTCATAGACCCAAACATTACTTTGGAGGGGACATACCACCCGTGGTTGTCCCGAATCTCCAAACCTTCCCCATGGACAATTAAATTCGGGGTCGAGTCAAGCTCGTGACTCGGTCAACAAAAACATAGCGCTTCTCGGGAGGCAACTCGTGTTTCTGTCTTCTTTCTATTTTCTAATAAGTGTGACGTGAGGAGGCTCGCCTCTTCCAATCTCGTGTTTTTGTTGTCTGTGATGATTGGCAGGATTCCCCAGATTATGAAGACTCTCGTGCTCGTGGTTTTGTCCAATGCTCACTCGATCTTCATCCCTTTGCATGCTTATTTTGGGAATCCTATATCCTTGATCTTATTGATTAACGTTTCATCTTTGGCATAATTAATAAACGGCTTTAGATTTACGTGAAATTCCCTTTTATATTAGTAATATACATTGAAATTAGTATAAGGGGGTGGCAACCCCAACATTGAAGACAATGTATCGTTCTAGTATGAGGGGGGAA
Organism: Tanacetum coccineum; assembly: GCA_026074375.1. Classification (NCBI taxonomy): domain Eukaryota; kingdom Viridiplantae; phylum Streptophyta; class Magnoliopsida; order Asterales; family Asteraceae; genus Tanacetum; species Tanacetum coccineum. The sequence goes on from BQNB010076710.1 coordinate 3,687, forward strand.
TCTATCGATTTGATCCCACTTGCATTTGTCTATGTCTTTCACGTAACCCCGTTTTACCAAGAAAATACAAAAAAAATGTGATTTTAGGCCAAAATTTAAAAAAAATTGCAAAAATAAAATAAGTGTTTATCATAAATGTTGAGTTTCCGCTGGTGAGAATAAGAATAATTTTTTACTTGACCGAGCATGTTGAGCTCTAGCTTACTCCCTTAACCTTTATAAATGTATAAGCTTTTACTAGTCTTTTATACAAGAAGCTTTAAAATGCGAATTCTAGCTCAAAAGGCCAAGATTTTGCAAGTTTCCATAAACGTCTTTAAATATGCAAAGCTTAATTTTATTTGGCTAAGCATTCACGGATCTTTTTATTAAAGATTTTAAATTTGCGAAGAACGAAACATGATAGAGTTAAATATAAGTTGGAATGCTAAGCAATGATTAGTTGGAAATCTTAAAAGCTCATAAGTGTAATTTGTGGTTTTTTCTCCCAATAGCTTCTAAAATGACTAATAATACGTGCTCTTTTTGAAAGACAAGTTAGAGTTTTAGCACTCTTAAAAGTCCGTTAAGATCAATATTTTTAGAGTAAAAAGCTTTATCGGTGAAGTGATAAATAAGAGTTTTTGATCAAAATATGTTTTAATTTTCTAAAAAGAAATTTTCCCGGTATACTGTGTAAATATGAAATGTTGCAAAAAAAACATGAAAATGATGTGAAAAATATAATAATGTTGCTAGTATAGTTGCTTAATAAATAAATGGAAAATGACTTTTTCTAAAATTTAAACATACTTTTGAACTTAAACTTGTTAATCCCTACAAAATTTTGAAACCGGACGTTTGTTAATTCTGATCAGTATTCTCTGTGGTGTGTCAAAAGCCTGGGCACATGACCAATGAGGTCGGCAGGTTCCGAGAAGAAAGTCACTCTAAAGGAATTAACTTACCTACAATGTCTTGATTTTGGAGGAATTAGCTTGCTTTGAGTTATAAACTTACTAAGTTTTACAGAAAATTTTTAATAAAGGGTTCTAAAGTTGGAGAGTCTCGACAAATTATTCTCTATGGGATATCAAAAGCCCGGTCACTTAGCCGACGAGGTTGGGATGTGCCGAGAAGAAATGTTGCTACATGGGACAATCTCACCTTTGAATTCATATAACTAAAAGTGGAACGTGAAACTTGGAAAGGTTATAACTATATAAAAATATGGGTTGGATGGTCAAAATTCAAACTGAGCACACACACACACCTTAATATATTATATCTGTCGGGAGGAGAAGTTTTACACAAATTGCAAATATGAGTAGCGTTAGCATCCCAACTTGTAATTAACAATGATTTTGTTTTTAAGCTTAGTTTGGGAATAAGTGAAAAATCAAGGACGATGAATTTATCCTTCCAGGGCATCTTAGGATTGAGGTGTTTCTTATTCAGTAATCCTAAAAGTTATGATCAATAATGAAAGTCAATCATGTTGTATAATGGAAAATAAAGAAAAATATGTGTGCAAAAAAGAAAATGGTAAATGGGGAGTGTGTAAAAAACTAGTAATTTCTTAATCCCTTTTAATTTTACACTTTGCTACTTTTCAAGGTATTTAATTTAAAGGGGTTGAAATTGTTGGTTTTCTAAACATTGATTTATTTCATTGTGTGAGGACACAGCAATAGTTTAGTATGAGGGGTTTTGGTATGTGCTTAAATACACATACCTTTATCTAAATAAAACGAGCTTAAATATCCAAAAACAGACATAAAATGCCAAAAATATGCTTGTTTTGTGTTATTTACTGTGCAGGTAACAGATATTCACAAAAAGACAAAAAAGGCCAAAACCGGACAAAACCGAGCACGGGATTAGAAAGAGCATGGAAAACCGAAGCCGAAGTCGTATGCGTTTTAGTAGGCTAACCCAACCCAAGTTAATGGGCCAAGTCAGCCCGTTAAACCTTTAAAAATAATACTTAACACCTAGCCCGTTAACCCTTCCAATAATCCCTTAAACCTTTTACACCGTTAGTCCTTAGGGACTAACACAGTTAGTCCCTAATCAATTACACCATTAGTCCTAAACCTTTTACACTAGAAGTCCCTACACCTTATAAACACTAACGCCCGTTACCCTTTTTTGAAATACAATTAAATAATCCCGTATAAGGAGGGATGAACCAAATCGGGGAAAACCCATTGCTTTAAACGATCACAAGCCCCATCTCATTAACCTGACACATGCCAGAGCCACGTGGTAATTTCCTATTAGACAGAAAGGACGCGGCAAGAAATATGGGAAAGTCAAAAGAATCAAAGATACAGTTTAAAGGTTGATTTGCAATAATTTGAGCTTTCCATAAGTAAATATGGAATGATTGGAGGTTTTAATGGTGATTGGCAGACCCTCCTCACAAGGATAAGCACAACACTCCCTATAAAAGGGAGATGAAATTCACACAGAGAGATATCTAGTTTTAGGAGTAGTGTAGCTTATTGCTTATTTACAGTTTTATTCTTATGTTTTATGTCTTTTAAATATTGTCATTCTACTTTTCAAAGCATTGTACCATCAATGATTTTTCAATAAGAAGTAAGGTCTCAATTCTCTTTTACAACTTATTTACTGTTTTGCTTATTGCACTGCTTATTTTTGCTTATTAAATGCTAAAATTGCTTATTCTGTTCCTTTAAATGCTTTTCATATTCATGTTATGATTTTCATGTCCTTTGGATTGATGTTCATTTAAACTGCTTATTTTTGTTCTAAACTGCTTAATTCAAATATGCTTATTCTTATGCTTAAGTCTGTAAGTTTAATGCTTATTTGACTTTATATGACCTTGTGCTTAATCTGTTTCAACATTTTAAGGCTTAATAAGATTTATTATAGCATAAACTTAGATTAACAGTTTTTAAAGGGGTGTTTGGCTTAGCAGTATTAACCAAGTGTTATTACTGCTTGTGCTCTTTTAGTTATGAAATATATATATTAGATTAGCTTTAAATCAACATTAGGGTTAGTTTTAATAAGGTTTGAATGGGTCTAGTTAAATTTTTGAGTGTGATTTATCAAATCCTAAAGCGTGCTGGTACCTAAACCTTTTCAAACAGCTTATTTGTTCAATTTCTTAAAGGTCCATTAGAGTGTGGTTTTTGATAAAGCTAGTTACATTTCCCTCATTTTAAGTCTGTCATGAGTAATTTTTCTTTGGTTGAGCCTCTTAGAAAGTTTTAGCAAAAATAAAGACAGATCTTTGAAATGCTCTTAAAAGAGTCTTAAGGTGCATTTAGTTGTGAGCTCACCTTGGTTTTTCTTTGAGTTACTTTGCTTATGTTGAGCTTATTATAGAGTAAGGTCAATCTATTGAAATTTTAAGATTGTCATTTGTGCTTTTGAGTCTTAAAACTTAGGTTGCAATTGTCATTTAAGTTTAAAAAGCCAAAAAACTAAGTGTAGTCTGCCATTTTCATTACCCTTTTTTAGCTTATTCAGTTATTCAAAATGCTTATTTTTTGCTTATTTTAGATCTTAGTAGTATAGGCTTTACTTGTTTTAAACTTTTGAGGAATAGAAAACAGCTTTTATGTGTCCCTTAGGGACTAATTTTAATCTGATTTTAGCTTTTGGCTTATTTCCATTGCTTATTAGTCCTAAACTTAGCTTAGAAAAGTAGTCATTAGTCCTTTAAATTTCTTTTTTAAGTCATCTGCCTTTTAGTTTTTCACTGCTTTTTTGCTTATTTTATTGGCTTATTTTTGTTCCTAAGTGCTTATTAGGCATAGGTCTTATTCTGTTTTGTCTTATTATTTGTCTATTATCTTATTGAGTGGCAAATGTCCAAACAGTTTAGCTTGTCATGCCAACACCTTAAAAAGCCAAACTGTCATTTAAATTAGCCTTTTTTAGCTTAATATTCAGTTTTGTCAATAAGTCCATTCATTAAAGTTATTTATTTTTGCTTAATCTCTAAGCTTTTTCAAAAAAATGTTTTATAAAAAGGATAGGTCCAGGACTTGAACCTGCGACCTCCCTTCACACACACACGTATTTAACACCACTCTCTACTACACACATGCCCTTGGGTCTTTTTCGTTAACACTCCATCCCACTTTTCTTTTAAACCCTTTTGCATATTAAGCTTTCAGCCCTTTTGGGCTTATTTCCAGCTTATTCAAATAAGCTGGTGATTCCCTTTTATTTTTCTTAAGTTCTAAATAGCTTAAAGTACTTTTCCTGTTTTTTTTAGAATTTTATAATTTAGTTTACTATTTTTAATAATATTTTTAGATTAAAACTGTTTTTAATTCATAATAAATTAAATAAAAGTCAAAAAAATATAATTCTTTTTTTTAAAATTTTCTTTTATCATTTAGGACTTTTAAAAATTAAATTTGCTTTTCTAGGGTTAAAATTCAAAGTTTTAGGTTTTTAAGTCGCGTTTTAAATTCCCGTTAACGTTTTTTGTGTTTAATTCGTTTTAGCTTTAATTGTTGCTTGTTTTTATCTGTTATTTGCTTTATATTTGTAGAAATTAGAATCCAAAATCAAAAATCTTAATCAATTCAAAATCCCGATCACAAACGTCAACACGAAGTTCAATTCACACCTCGCAGGAACAAAAACGACCCGGGAAACGACTAGAAGGGGTTACTTTCGAAGTCGATACTTCCGGAATTATATTTTATTTGTGAGTTGGTTTGTCGCTTGTTAAAAGTGATTTGCCGGTTCGCCTATATTATATATATATATATATATATATATATATATATATATATATATATATATTATAATATATATAAGATATATATATATATATATAATTATCTACTACGTTCAAGCCAAATAATAGAAAACTGTATTACCATATTAAATCCGCTCAAATGTTGGGTTTGTTTATTTAGTGCAATGATTTCTATCTCGAAGCGGCATATCATTCCTTAAGACTTAGGCGGGACATCCTCCTAAACCTAGACATGTTGAATCCCTTTCACAATAAACGCGATCCGCATAAAGCATCCCTTTTAGATTAATTATAATCTTCTAGGATTAAACAATTGTGATCTTGATAAACCCTAGACATCAGGACTTACCACTTACTGTTTGACGGTGTTTATAATACGGTAGTCTACTATTTAAATCTTTATCAATTAATCAAGAACATACTTGTTGAAACATTACGGGTCACCTACCGGTCCAACTAAGCTCTTAATTTAAACACGAAGACAAAACGTTATTTGTGATCCTATTGGTCCAGTAATATAAAACACGGTATGGAGAGCTATCACAGTATCTAGCTCACTTGTTAGGCGTAACTAGACCCAGTTGAATGATAGGTCGCATATTCAAACACGTAGACAAGTATCGTGTGATAAACATAATTAAACTTACAATAATAAATTAAGTAAATCGATTTTAAAACAAACCAAACATTAAATCTTCATTCAGATGGCTAATACCCAATGGTATTATCCCATAACCATTGTAATTATACAAGCGTGATCAAATAACCAAGGTAAACTAAACATTTTACCGAACGATACCAAAAATTAAATGATTACAAGAGTATAGGAATTACACGGTGTCTTCTATGGAATCGTGATCGATGCTTGACCTTTGGTTTCTCTTCTTTTCTTTAGAAAATTATCTTTTATGTGTATGGTATGAAGAATATGATTTTGCACACTAAAAACGCGTCTTTGAGTCTTCTATTTATAACCTTTGAAAAAGCCTGGATACACCGTATTGGGCTACGCCAATACGGTGTATTAAGGTGTATCCCTTAGAGTGCGCGCAAAGTTTTTGATTAGTATAATATACATTCCCAAAATAATAATATCTTTGTATCTCTGAATAGTTATCTTCATGGATACGGCGTATGGCAGAAGGTGGATACGCCGTATTAGGAATTATGAATACGCGTTTTCTTGTGAAGACTTGGCGCTGATACGCCGTATCTCTTTTCCTAGATACGGCGTATTGGACAGAATTTAGCAATCTTCAAATGTCTTCGTTTTAGCTCCAAAATATGCGCCTTTTAGCATGTCTTCACAAATCACTCCTCAATTACTGCAAATAACACTTTTAAGTAATTAAGTACAAATTCTTACAATAATTATATAATAACGGGTAACTTATTCGGGATAAATGATGGTATAAATGTGACGTTATTTGATGTCATCAAATATCCCCTACTTGAATCCTACTTGTCCGCAAGTAGACTCTAGATTATATTGAAAATGTATCCCAACCAAAGTCAAGGACTTTTCCATTTAAGCACTTCTTTTGTTTTAATCACATGTACAAGACCAAGCACCTCACGAAATATGGAAATGAAAACACTTAGATCACTCAACTAATCTAGGGTGTAACATTTAAGTGGTACACTCCTTTGCTCGGTCGTGATTAGCTTCGTATCATAAGCTTGGCAAGGATACACATCTCCACCACTAAAGCTAAGGAGAAACAAGTCAAAAGGTAAATTGGGTTTTTATATAAGGCTAAGGGTTAATCATTCTAACAATCTTTCACCAATAGTACCACACCAACAAGGCAGTTGAAGCACACACACACGGCTGTAACGATAGAATAGACATGCGTGTTCAGACACATCCTTATTCGAGTTTAACCAAGGGTTAGGATGAAGAACGATATAGGGTAGGGATCTTCTAGTTTTCACCAAAAGTAATAAACTAACAAGGCGGCTAAATCACACATACATGGACGTAACGACGGAATAGACATGCATGACCCAATCCAACCTCGTTTAAGAAAAACCTAAGATTAATTATATAACACCCTATGTTTTCAAGTCATTGACGACGTCGATAAATCTATTATGTATCTTTTGTATTGTACGCGTTTGTTTTAAATCATAAACGTTAAGCTAAATCGCGTAGGCTAAAAATTAGCGTTCAATGTAAACGGGCATCAAACAATTAAATGTTTACATCAAGAAAGGGTTAAGTAATTATTTTAAGGATAATTATTAACTTTGTTCATGTTATTTTTATTGGTTGCGTAAAGTGATTTCGTTTCGCAATAAAATACGTTTAGGCATACCCGGAACCGCCAAAACTTTTCTACGCTTCAACAAATACCCACTTTTATACCCAATACATAAAAATTACAAAAATAGATCATAGATATCATACATAGGCTGAAATTTTTGTAATGTATACAAAGTTATATAAGAAAAACCTTGCAGGTTGGTTTGTATATTACTTTTCATTTATACATAGCCATACTTTGTTTCCTTTGACCAACTAGTCTTCCTAAAGACCATGAAGATGTCTTGGACCAACTATTTCAAACTTTTTGACCAAGACTTCCATATATACATGCATACTAGAGATAGGAGTACACACATGCATAAACACTTAGCAAAAAAATCACAAAACTCCTCTTTTGGTGCTTCTACAACCCACGGCTCAAACACCCCTATATAATAAATCCATATCAATTTTTCTACAACCCATACACTCCTACACATATCCATCCTAAGATATTCTAAGGTGATCTCAAGCATTGGCTAACCATATTTAAGTGATTATTAAGTAAAAGGAAGACTAGGGTTTATTTTACAGAAAACAAGGGTTTTCTTTGGTGCAAGCTTCGATTTAAGTCTAAACAAGGGTTTTAGCACTTGTTTATCATCATCATCAGACATCAAAGGTCAACTATAACCCTTCATGTCTTACGAAATATTCATTTTTATGGCCATATGTTAAGTTCTATTTTAAGCTTAAACACCATTTAGGATTTTAAGCAATGAAAATGAAGTTTTTACTTGATAATGATCATTTTGTATACTTTAATATATGTTTTTATTTACTTATAACCAGCTAAAAATGGGGGGGGGTGGGTGGGGGGGGGGGGGGATGAGAAAAGTATGTACCATGTTGTTTTGGTGTGAAAATGATCATGTGTTAATTAGGGTTTATAAAAGTTTCTTAATATGTTTCTAGTAAAAGAAATACAAATGACATGTTAAGGTTAATTATGGACTTATATTAATATTATATTGATCTTAAAAATAGGTTAATAAACAAGATAAGACGACTTGTATACTAGTTTTATTATATAAAAATAGTCATATGTAAAACTAGTAATTTATGGTAAATAAGAAAGTTATGTTTTATAAGTAATATGAAAGACTTATACAACTTGAACACATGAGGACTTTGAAGGAAAACTATGGACAATGGACTCTTAATATATGTATGATTTATAACACACATGATTTATGAGACTTGTGGTGAAATACAAAAATGGTAAAGAATGGAAACAAAGGTTAAAAATGAACCTAACAAACTAACTCCAACATTCTGGTCCAAAAACCTGAAATTTTACCTAATCTATTTAAGTTATAAAATATACGTCTCACGAAGATTCCGAAAAGGTAAGAACTTCAACCGGATAAATACGAAAAAGTTACGTTAAAAACAGTTATACTATAAATTAAACGAATTTATAAAAGAATTTTTATAAAATAACTTTTATAAAATTAATATCAAACAGCAAGTTTGGTATTTTTCATAGATTACACATGTTTTTAGGATTCTAAAATGATAAGAATCGTAATTTTTCAATTTATAACGAACGAGATATGAATTTCGCGGGTTTTCGATAATTAAAAGTTTTATCAAACTATTTTTATAAAAGTTACTGTTCATGACAGAAATATTTATTTTTGTAAACCTCATAAAATTATAGAACTTTCAATAACGTGAGCGTGCTCGAAAGAATCGTTAAAAACGGAGCTATAACGAATAAAATACGACGTTTACGGGTTTTACGACAACAAAAACGATTTAAGTAAACTCATGTCTGGTGTGAACAGTAAAAGTTACTGTTCATCAGAGGACCAAAATTATGAAAATGTCAAATATCGATAACTCGTCTTAATACGAAAAGATGGGCATAAGAAACGTCAAAATCGGGCTTAAAACGCGAAAGTTACGCCAGTTTTACTATAACGGTAATTATAAACGTTTTAACTTGTTAAACACAATTTTACCAAAACAATTAGATGGTGATTAGCTATATAGAATTATGCATGGTAGTAGTTAACAGTGTGATTAGTACTTATACGACCTTAATTTAAATAGGTTGCATCTGATCGATTTGCGTGACGCACTATTTGTGATACACTTGGTATTTGCTCACTCAAGGTGAGTTCATAGCCCCACGTTTTACATGTTTTTGTTTTATAAGTTTTTGGGGTGAAAAACATGCAATGCTTTACAATTGGACACAAGTGGTTAAGTTTCATGTTATGATTACGTGTTGCCTAAGTAGCGATAACCCATATCTGAGCCCATTATCATGAACTGTCAATTGCGGGAACGCGAATGTTATTAATAGATCTATTGGGTTTGACAACCCCGTTCGGGTGATTAGCTATCACTGGACAAACGAACGTATACCATGTCGAATATAGGATGTTGCGGGTTAGAACATCACCACGGGCAATGTAGACCATTTATTTGGTATTCATTCATGTCAAGCTTCAGTGTCATGAGCTTAGAGCAACGTAATTACATTTATATGATGTCTGCATCTGTTGCATTATCATACACTTGGGAAATCTTGTGGTCTTACAATATATGATTTATCAAACCTATGAATTCACCAACATTATTGTTGACGTTTTAAAGCAATGTTTTTTTTTAGGGGATCAGTAAGCACGAGGTGCAAGGGATATATTGGTGGTTTTGATTGGGATATTATGCATTAAAGATTTTGTCGCATTACATTTTTTATGGAATAGACATGCGTGTTCAGACACATCCTTATTCGAGTTTAACCAAGGGTTAGGATGAAGAACGATATAGGGTAGGGATCTTCTAGTTTTCACCAAAAGTAATAAACTAACAAGGCGGCTAAATCACACATACATGGACGTAACGACGGAATAGACATGCATGACCCAATCCAACCTCGTTTAAGAAAAACCTAAGATTAATTGCTAGGAATGGGAAGCAAATTGTTGTTAAATAAAATTCACAAAAGAAATAGATTAAGCTTGAACAAATAAGGTAGTTGCTAGTAACTTTTCCTGACCGTTCCATGATAAAGACTCGAAATATATACAAACGCCTCGATCAAAGAGATGACAAAGACAACCTAAGTTGGCATTCCCATAACGGTCAACTTCCCTTACATCCTAAACTTACATACTTTTACAAAAGTGTTAATATCGGCCACTTAATACAAAACTATACATCGTTGATTATTATCCTCGAATAATCGATCCTTCTAAGAATTTCTTCGGTTTAAGTTTAACAAACCGACTATAAAACTTCCTTCTCTTTTTTGATGCATATTTCTATTTTTCCCTTTTTTTCATAACATAAACCTCGGTGCAATTTTACCGTCTTCACAATCATAATTTTTCCTTTAACACTTCTTCTTCGGACATAATACATAATCACGAAAGTAGCAAAATACACGAGCTACATATTTTTCCATTACATTGTGCAAATTCCCGACCTTAACAGAGATAGAAAATTTCACTTTGACACAGGAAATATAAAACTTTACACAAAAGCAACTAGCAACTTTGATTAAGTAGGCTTAATCTATAGGGTAGGCTAAGGTGTAAAGGTGTAACGAAATAGACATATGGTGTGAAAAAGACAGGAATGGCTCAACAGGTTTTTCTAGGGGATCTTACTCTTAAAGTGAGAGTAAACAAAGGGTTACACGGGATTTTAACTAACCAGTGTAGTTAGTTAATTTTACAACATTTAGGCTTTTTGGTGTATTCCTAGAAATTTACCAGTTAAAAATGTTTCTCCATCTAAATCCATAGTACTCATCATTGTGGTCTCGAGTGATATACCAGGCCAAGTTCTAAAGTCCACTACATCACCGGCACACTCATAATTTTTGTGGAATTTTTAGTAAACGTTTGGAAACGGAATAGGCTTAATTCTCACAATTTGGCATTAAGGGTTATAGTGCGCGAGGTCATGTAACTAGTAATTTTTACAAAAGTTATGCTAGAAAAAAAAATTAATTTGGCATAATTTAAGCATATTAGCATGTTATTTGTAAAAGAAAGGACAAGTAGGCGTTCTAATTCTCCATCCCCCCACTTAGATTATACAACGTCCTCGTTGTATAGATAAAACAATTAAAGAAAATGGGAAATAGAATTAGAACGAGGAACTCCCCTGATATGTTGCTCGGGATGATTCTCAAATTTAAGTTCTTTGAGCACAGTGTGTTTACGAGTGCTTGAGAATGCCCGTACGATTCAGCACCCTCTTTTTCAGAGTATACCATATCGTCGATTTTCCTTATAGCAAGGTCCTGCATAAAAGATTAGAAGACAAAAGTGCGATTCCTAACTCGGTTATACAGTGCAGGAAAACAATTAAACACACAACTGTACAGGGATCAATACGCCGTATCCCAAACCCTAGGATACGCCGTATGGTTCTTGTAAAAACAATTAAAAATTTTAAAGTACTGAAATTAAATTACAAACTGATATCGTCCAGACACATCTATACGCCGTATCCAGAGGGGTTCGATACGCCGTATGGGTGTCTGGGAAGACTACGATACGCCGTATGGTTCCTGTAAAAACAATTAAAAACTGAAATTAAATTACAGACTGATATCGTCCAGACACATCCATACGCCGTATCCAGAGGGGTTCGATACGCCGTATGGGTGTCTAGGAAGATAGACTCGTGCAAATAATTTAAAAATAATTCAAACAATTTAAAAATGGTCGGGTTGTCTCCTAGGAAGCACTTTTGTTTCAGCTAATCGTTAAGTTTGACTTTTTCCTTTTCTCTTCATTTGGTGCATGTTATAGCCCATCCACGATCTTTTTTATTAAAGATTTCATGGTGGATGCAAGACATGCTGCCAGGGGTTTTTTCCATAGTACTAATTCTGCTTGGACCCACAGTGATGAATTCTTCACAAGATCATATCGAATACCGTACGACAGTGAATTCTTTAGTTTGGCACAACTTATCTAGGTTGTTGATGTCGTGATAAGCGAGAATCAGTATCGGAGAATATTCTCTATCAATAATTTTGTAAATATCTTTTCCATCTTGCTCATCCAAGTAGTGTTTGAAAAATAAATCCGAGCATGTCTTTTTGCTGTTTTCCCCGCATGGTTCATTGAAGTCATTAATCGTTCCATTAGTTCATCCATTCACATAAAACTCTCATAATCCACTTTTGATGTTCTTGTCTAGTTCCCAGTGGTTGTCAAATTTCGATGCCAGCCAATATAGAAATTCAAAGTAATCTGTTCCATGGTCCAAGTCATCTGGAATTTTACTTTTGTAGGTATGGGACAATGGGTAATATTTATGGAAGAATTTACCGACCAATTTCTTCCAAGTAGTAGCCGTTCCTTTACTGCTCAACCATTTCTCAGCATCTCCACTAAGTGATTTCGAGAAAACTTGTAATCGAAGTTCATCTTTATTCACATTAGGAATCTTGATCTATTCGGTCATTTCGAGCACTTTTGCAATGTGGTCGGTAACGTCACTTTCGTCCATGCCATTAAAAGAGTTAATATTTTTAGGAATTCATCACCAATCTTTATCTCGGGTTTTGTGATCATAGATGAATTACTTTGATCTTTATCATCGTCGCTTGATATGTCTTCATCTATTAACCCTTCATTGTTTCCCACTCTAATCCAAGAATATAATAATGTGCGTTTAGTTGTTTCATCGACCTTTTATGGTTTTTAAATTTTGAGTTTCTCCAGGCTATGAATTCGAGTGGGTCAAGACCTTCTTCATCATCTTCGCACATTTTATCATAATTGCTGGCACAGGATAGTAGATAAAATTTACAAAAAAATTCATTCACCTATTCTTCACAAGTGTTGATTTTTCCATCTCCCTCATTTATCCACCATTTTCGTGCTTTTCCAGAAAGTGAGAGAGGGAAAGTCTTCATGCGGAGTTAAAAAGGATCCATACCGTCTACTTCGATTGGATCGAGTATTTTAAGAATTTAGCAATGTGGCCGACCACATCTTCTTCAACCTTTCCTCTGTAAGTGTTACTACGTAGCTCATTTAATAATTCCTCTTTGAGTTCATATTTCGCATTGCTTTCGATACTTGTCTCGGCAAGACTATGTTCAGCTCGAGCTTCATTCAGAATAGGTTTTGCCATTGTTCGTGAGATGGTTTCCTGAGAATAAGTATAAAACAATTAGCAGGTTGTGCCCTCTTGGAAGAGAACACGATAAACAGGAAATCAAATACGAAAAATGGCTATTGTTACTGTATCAGATGACGAATACGCCGTATTCAATTAATTTGAATATGTCGTACTGTCTTCTGAGGTCAGTACGTCGTATTGTCTATACAAAATACGCCGTATTGTTTGGAAGAACAGATACATTGTTTAGACTGTAGAAGTCAATACGCCGTTCTGAGTGGAAAGGTCGATACGACGAATCTGTTGATCTGTCAGAACAAGATACTTAGAAAACAATTAAATAATGCGGGAATTTAAACACACAATTAAATTTATTACAAACAGAATTAAATTACACTAATTAGATTAATCTAAGCTAATGGTTAGCAATACTAATAAAATTAAAGGTTAAACTTTTTCACTCCCCGGAAACGGCGCCAAAAACTTAATGTGTTGTCGTGTAGGGTCAATTTATTGATTACCAAGTTTTAAATTTATATTTAGCCGACTTATCCTAAAACAACACTTTAACGGGCAATGTACCCGATCGGGTGGAGTTTCGTGGTAAGTAGGGTGTGTCGAACACTAAGAGAGAGGTCGTTAACCTTATAATCTATCAGTATTTTAATTACTTTAATTAAGTTAATTCTAATTACTTGTTAAACCTATGCTATGTTTGTTTCTAATGATAGAAGGGGGGTTTTCAGCCTGAGAGACTGGCACATGTTTTATGGTGACAATAATCAATTCTAAACACAATAAACATGCAAGAAAACAATCAGAAGATAAAAGAGCGATACAAGCCAAATAATAGAAAACTGTATTAGCCATATTAAATCTGATCAAATGTTGTTTTGTTTATTTAGTGTAATGATTTCTTATCTCGAAGCGACATATCATTCTTAAGACTTAGGCGGGACATCATCCTAAGACCTAGACACGTTGAATCCTGTCACAATTAACGCATCCGCATAAAGCATCCTTTTAGTTTAATTATAATCTATCTAGGGATTAAAGCAATGGTGATCTTGATAAACCTTAGCCTATCAGGACTTTACCCACTTACTATTTAACAGTATTTTATATACTAGTAGTCCACAATTCAAATCTTTATCAATTAATCAAGAGCATACTTGTTGAAACATTACGGGTCACCTGCCGGTCCAACTAAGCTCTTAATTTAAACATGAAGACAGAACGTTATTTGTGATCCTATTGGTCCAGTAATATAAAACACGATATGGAGAGCTATCTCAGTATCTAGCTCACTTGTTAGGCGTAACTAGACCCAATTGAATGATAGGTCGCATATTCAAACACGTAGACAAGTATCATGTGATAAACATAATTAAACTTTCAATGATAAATTAAGTAAATCGATTTTAAAATAAACCAAACATTAAATCTTCATTAAGATGGCTAATACCCTTAATACCCAAGCGTATTAGCCCATAACCATTGTAATTATACAAGCGTGATCAAATAACCAAGGTAAACTAAACATTTTACCGAAAGATACCAAAAATTAAATGATTACAAGAGTATATGAATTACAGGGTGTCTTCTATGGAATCGTGATCGATGCTTGACCTAGTCACTCTTCTTTTCCTCAAAAAATTGTCTTTTTTGTGTATGTTATCAAGAATATGATTTTGCACATTGAAAACTCATTTTTGAATCTTTATTTATAACCTCTAAAAAAGGCTGGATACGCCGTATTGGGCTAGGCCAATACGGCGTATTGGGGTGAATCCATTAGAGTGCGTGCAAAGTTTATGATCAGTATAAGATACATTCCCAAAATAATAATATCTTCGTATCTTTGAATATTTATCTTCATGGATACGGCGTATGGCAGAAGGTGGATATGCCGTACTGGGAATTGTGAATACGCGTTTTCTTGTAAAGACTTGGCGCTGATACACCGTATCTCTTTTCTTGGATACGGCGTATTGGACAAAATTTAGCAACCTTCAAATGTCTTCGTTTTAGCTTCAAAATATGCGCCTTTTAACATGTCTTCACAAATCACTCCTCAATTACTGCAAATAACACTTTTAAGTAATTAAGTACAAATTCTTGCAATAATTATATAAAAATGGGTAACTTATTCGGGATAAATAATGGTATAAATGTGACGTTATTTGATGTCATCACAAGGTCAGGGAGAGTCTTGTGTAAAGTGTAATGTCGTCTACGTAAACAGATGTTGAGTTTAAGGACATCGGGTCTACTCAGATCAAGGAGACTAAGTTTAACACCCTGATAATTCACATAGCAGCGGAAGCTAAATTGGGGGTATTACTTCATGAATCAACAGTCATAATTATAGAAAATGACTCAAAAGAGACGTTTTGGAAAATTTAGTTATCATTCAATAATATATCAGAGTTTTACAAAAAGGAGGTCCCAAAATATATTTAAAACATAACGATTGAATGATAACAAGTTTGGACGCCTTCAAGTCCATGCCACTATGTACCTTAAACTGCTTAGTTACCTGAGATAAACATTCTAAAAAGGTCAACACAAAGGTTGAGTGAAATTCATAAGTTTGTAATGAAATGGTTGAATACAATTCATCATAAGTAATAATTGTATAATTTCAATTATCATGGAAAACAATATTATTTCCCTAAGCTTATGAACTCAAACATTAACATGGAAATCACCTCAGTAACATTATTGAGGAACAAATATCCTCTTGGAAAGGTAACTTGCCAAAGTTACCCATTATTCTAAAATATAGTACGTTTGATTACCTCATGTACAGGTAAACACAAACGGGATTCGTCAATCCCAATAGATCTATCCACAATATTCGCGTTCACTCGCAAGTGATTAATGGTTCATGATTAAATGATATTGGCAGTGAAGGTAAACTTAGGCAATAATATATCAGGATAGCATACAGTTGGAAAATACCTTTATTCATGGTTTATAGCATGTATCCCCCCACGGGGTTTAGAAAAACATATAAAAGTGGGACTATGAACTCCCCTTAATAGGGAAATCTGATTGATGGCAAAAGTAAATTAAGTGGAAGTAAACAACTTTGTCATGCAACCTGGGGTAATATGTTAATTCTTAGTTCAAACTTTATTTCATAAAGTGTAACGTAAATGATTTTGGTTTATTAGTTTGTGAAAACATCATATCACTGTTCGGGCTATCATAATTCAGAGGTCATGTAGTAAACGTTTGAGGAGCTAAGACACTTTAAATTGTAAATCCAGCAACTTGTTAAAACGTCTACCTAAATGAAATCCCCTCACATGAAATTCCCTAGTAACGTGATACGTTATAGTTTAAATGATAAAATTTTATCTTTTTAAGTTTCTTCAAAAGCTAGTGGATGATAAATTATGTTAAATATTTAACACAATTGATTTTATAATGTTTCGATCGATGAATGAAATAATGAATATGTCAGATTTGAATAAAATCGAGTCTTATAATGTATAAATATATTTTTGTTATTAAATATATAAATATTATATTTTATACCTTTGAGAATTTGAAAATGGCTATATATACCATTGGTATATATATTTTACAATTTAAAACCTCATTTATATTTTTAAAACATTTAACCCTTAACTTTAAAGTATGGCAAAACAATCCCTTGTGGTTTTAAGTTTAGGATAATTACACTTTTGGCCCGAAAGTTTAATAGTTTTCAAAATGTTACGATATATACCCCTAAGGGTCATTTGAATTGCATTCTTAGTCCAAAAATCATATACTTTGTATTTTTAATCTCAAAATCAATTTCCAACATAAAGATTATTACAATAAGCTAAAATAAGTTATTTTTATAAGCTTAAAGCTGATGAAATGAGCTTATTAGCTCGAAAACTCAAAAAGGGTGTGTTTGGTTTTGAAATCATAACTCGGTGGGTTCTAGCTTTTAGGGTTTGTTTCTAAGCTTATAAAAATGATAGAATAGCTTATTAGAATAACTTATTAGATCAGCTTATGTATTTTAGCTTATAGGGTTCACGAAAAGAGCTTTTAGGGTTTTTAAGCATGCGTTTGGTTTAGGAAAACCAAATGTGTGGGTTTAGGGTTCAAGAGTTTTTCTCACAAAATTATAAAGATGGATAGGAGCTTATTAGGATAGGAATAAGCTTAAGCTAGCTTATTAGGGTTCGCATGGACTTAGGGTTTCCAAAACGCGTCATTTAGGGCTCGATTAGGGTTTGGTTTTGTGTAAAGATTTCCAACGTGGTTTTGTTTGATCACATGGTTAAAACAAAGTTTATATAAGATCTAAAACACACCAAGAGCTTATAGAACAAGTGATAGGACTTACTAGTACTCGAATGGGTCGAAATGGGTCGATACGGGTTGGTGAGTTTAAGAAGTGTGTATGTATACATGTATATATAGGCTCAAAACCTTGGAATGGTAGCCAAGTTGAGTAGAGTGGTAGCCAAGGTGCAGTAGAGTAGTAACCAAAGGATACTAGGTATGACTAAGGAGGGCTAGGGACTAGCTTGGAGAGGTGTAGGATGGTGGTAAGGGTTCGGTTAACAAGGATGGTGACAAGGAGGTTACTTGGAGCTCAAGGTGACTAGTAGCTTACAAGGATGTGACAAGGAGGTGATGGAGGTGCTTAGCAAGGTGGTAAGCATGGTGGTGAATCATAAAGAAGGGTGCTTGCTTGGTTGTAGCTTGGTTCGAACTAGTTTAGGTGTAACGGGTTGTTTAGGGTTTTCAGGTTAGGGTTTTGGTTTTTAGACGAGTATAGTTTAGGGTTTTGGATTAATATAGTTCAAATATTGTGCATTGGAAGCTTGTAACATGTACTAGAAAGGTTGTACGTAATGCCTTAGAAAATTAGAGGGAAAATGAGCTTATTTGAATTCTTGCATTATCGACTTGTACTTTGGGCTAAAAAGGGTTGTACTAGGGTTTAGGAGGGAATTATATTCAAAAGTTATGCATTGTGCACTTGTACATATGACTTGAAAGCTTGTACATTTGTTTTGTATGGGTGGCACATACATATAGTTAGGGTTTTGTTTAAACGTTAGCGTATAAAGTCGTTTTATAATAACGTTATGAATGGTACGTTAAATAAATAACGTATGGAAAAATGGTGATTAAAACATACTGCTTGACATATTAAAACGTTTACTTGACATAAACATTGATGAAATTAGCGTTGGTGGCTGTGTGAGCTTGTTTACTTTGGTAATGTAAGTTACGTTACATTATGGATGGAATAAAGCAAAAATATTTCCATGAAAATGGTTGCATCTAATTTAATAGATGGAAATTACACTGAGGAAAATTGCATCTAATTTAATAGATGGATAATTACATAAATGAAAATTATGGGTTGTTATAAAACTTTCTTTTTCTTTTTGTATTTTTCTCATTTTTTCGATTTTTTTGCTAACTAAACTTCAAATCTCGGTGTAGTTTCACCACCTTCACGATCATAATAATTCTGGATAATTCCTTCAATAATTTCTTTGTTCTTCGGATTCACCAATAATTATGGCGGTAGTAAAATCACATGAGTTTTGACTACTAATATACATTCCCATTTGCAATGTGCAAATTTCCAACCTCACCAAAGATAGAAAATAACACAAGACTCTGGAAAAACTTTACATTTTAAGCAACTAGCAACTGTAAATTAAACTTAATCTAACAGGGTAGGCTAAGGTGTAAAGGTGTAACAAAACAGATAGTTGTTGTAATTCCTAAAGGATTGGCTCTACGGGTTTTTTCTAGGGGTATCTTACTCTTATAGTGAGAGTAAACAAAGGGTTTATACGGGGGTTAAATAACCAGTGTAGTTAGTTAATAAACAACATGGATAGGCTTTTTGGGTGTAATCCTAAAATTTTACCAATTTGAACAAGTTACTCCATCTAAATCCATAGTACTCATCACTGTGATCTCGAGTGATATACCGAGTCAAGTTCTAAAGACTACAACATCACCGACACACTCATATTTTTGTAGAATTTGATTAAACATTTAGAAACGGATAAGGTTAAATCCTCATAATATCTAACAAGGATTATTGTGTGCAGGTTATGTATCAAGTAATTTCACAAAAGTATGCTTGATTTTTTTTTTAATTTGAGCATAATTTAAGCACTTTAGTGTGAAAAACAGGACAAGTATCATTCTAATTCCCATCCCCCCACTAGAATTATACAACGTCCTCATTGTATGAATAAAACATTAAATACGGGAATTAAAAAAAATTAGAATGAGAAACTCCCCTGATATTTGCTCGGTAGATTCTCCAGGTTGAGTTTATGAGCAAGATTTTGTGTTGAACAGCCGTCTTGAGGTTTTAAGACTCCAACACTTCCAGATTTCCAGATTTGTAAATTCTCCACCAATATTCGTCGATTTTCTTTCACGAGGTCTTGTTTTAAGCATAAGAAAACAAGTACAATTTATATCTCTGTGTATTCGTTAGTTAGACTCGAAATAAAAACCTAAACTGTACAGGAAGTCGATACGCCGTATCCATTCGCCAGGATATGCCGTATTGATACCTGTGTCAAATACGCCGTATAGACTGTGCTGAAAATAAAGACTGGATAACGTCCAGATAGTCAATACGCCGTATCCATGGGGTTTAGATACGCCATATAGACAGTCTGGGAAGACAGACTTGATAAGAAAATTGAAAATACATTTCGGGTTGTCACTCGGCAAGCACTTTTATTTATAGAAAAGTCTTTAAGTTAGACTTGCCCCAATTTAATCCCATCCTTATAAAACAATTTGGGGTCGAACGGGATGCCAAATGGCACATACAAATTCTTGATTAGGAAAATGAATGACATCCCTTTGTTAAGATGATTCCAAGTCATGATATTAACATTTAATTCCTTGATAAAAGTTTAAGCTTTGAAAAATTTATTAGATTTATCATGGCTTGTTTCCAAAAGCTTATTTGACCCATGTGCATAGGCACCATCATTGATATTTATTACATTTCCCCCCGAAGACTGTTTAATATCGATTTTATCATCATCATTGTCCTTATCCGATTTTAAATCATCAGGATAAATTATGTTGAAAGGAAATAGATCATTAAAGTATAAAACGTTTTGTTCCTCTCCATCACATTCGGACAATGATGTTTCAGTTTTCAAATCAAATTCATCAATATGATGAGGAATTTCAACAGGTTCGGTTGATGTATCTGATTTAGACGTTAGAGCATCATTGTAAACAATGGCTGGAAATTCATTCCCAAAATCTTTAAAGAAGTCTAAATCATCAAAATAACTTACCGTAGGCTCGGGTGACAGAAACAAAGGCATATTGACTTTATCATTATCATTTTCCGAATCCGTTTTCAAATCATTGACAAGAATAATTTTATAGGAAAATGAATTTTTGTCATAAATCACCGTGTAATCTTCATCGTCGGATTCGTCAAACGATATTCTAAAGTTAATTTTATTGTCGTTAAGAGGACTTACCGTGGGTTCACAGGAAGGTGTTTCTTCAAATGTCAAACTATCATTGAAGACTATAGCTGGGAATTCGGTTTCAACGGATCTAAGGTCGTGAACGTTTTCATCATACCAGATCTTACCATACGTAGAAGTTTCCCAGTTATACACCTTACCACGTCTATGAGCTTTTTCTTACTCAATCCTGATATATTCTTTTATAGTTATGTTGGGGTCGTCCATATTCACCTATAATAAATTTACTAGGAAAGAAAACTATCAAATAGCTTAATACGCCGTATTCAGTAAACTGAATACGCCGTATTGATGATAGAGTCGAATACGCTGTATTAGTTTAGAAAAAATTTATACGCCGTATCCAATAAATTGAATACGCCGTATTGAGTATTCGACTCAGGAAGTTATAGTAGACTGTAACAATGCAGAAAACCACACAAACACACAATATAAAAAAAATATACAATGCAGAAATCAAACACACAAATATGCAAATTAATCTAAACTAAACTAAACTAAAACACTAATAAATAAGAATTAAACAACTTCACTCCCTGGCAGCGGCGCCAAAAACTTGATGTGCTGTCGTGTAGGGTCAATTGATTTCTAAGTTTTAAATTTATATTTAGCCGACTTATCCTAAAACAACACTTTAACGGGCAGTGTACCCGATCGGGTAGAGTTTCGTGGTAAGTAGGGTGTCGAACACTAAGAGCAAGGTCATTAACCTTATAATCATATTCATATTTTTAATTTTACTCTAATTAAGTTATTCTAATTATTGCTTAAACTATGCTATTACGTTTAACATAGATGGGGGGTTTTCAGCCTGAGAGACTGGCACAGGTTTTATGGTGACAATAATCAATTCAAAACACAATAAACATGCAAGAAGACAATCAGAAGATAAAAGAGCGGTACAAGCCAAATAATAAAAAACTGTATTAGCCATATTAAAACCGATTAAATGCTATGTTTATTTAGTGCAATGATTTCTTATCTCGAAGCGGTATATCATTCTTAAGACTTAGGCGGGACATCATCCTAAGACCTAGACACGTTGAATCATGTCACAATTAACGTATCCGCATAAAGCATCCTTTTAGTTTAATTATAATCTATCTGGGGATTAAAGCAATGGTGATCTTGATAAACCTAGGCCCATCGGGGACTTTACTCACTTACTGTTTGACAGTAATTTATATACTGGTAGTCCACTATTCAAATCTTTATCAATTAATCAAGAACATACTTGTTGAAACATTACGGGTCACCTGCCAGTCCAACTATGCTCTTAATTTAACGACAAAGACAGAACGTTACTTGTGATCCTATTGGTCCAGTAAAATAAAACACAATATGGAGAGCTATCCTAGTATCTAGCTCACTTGTTAGGCGTAACTAGACCCTGTTAAATGATAGGTCGCATATTCAAACACGTAGACAAGTATCATGTGATAAACATAATTAAACTTTCAATGATAAATTAAGTAAATCGATTTTAAAAAAAACAAACATTAAATATTCATTAAGATGGCTAATACCCAAGGGTATTAGCCCATAACCATTGTAATTATACAAGCGTGATCAAATAACCAAGGTAAACTAAACGTTTTACCGAACGATACCAAAAATTAAATGATTACAAGAGTATAGGAATTACACGGTGTCTTCTATGGAGTCGTGATCGATTTGCTCTTCTTTTCTTCAAAAAATCGTCTTTTATAAGTATGGTATGAAGAATATGATTTTGCACACCGAAAACTCGTTTTGAGTCTTCTATTTATAGTCTCTGAAAAAAAGTTGGATACGCCGTATTGGGCTAGGCCAATATGGCGTATTAGGGTGTATCCCTTGGAGTGCGCGCAAATTTTAAGATCAATATGATATACATTCCCAAAATATGAATATCTTCATATCTCTGAATAGTTATCTTCATGGATACGTTGTATTGTAGAAGGTGAATACGCCGTATTAGGAATTGGTTGAACGTGTTTTCTTGTAAAGAATTGCGCTGATACGCCGTATCTCTTTTGCTGGATACGGCGTATTGGTCAGAATTGAGTAATCTTCAAATATCTTTGTTTTAGCTCCAAAATATGCACCTTTTAGCATGTCTTCACAAATCGCTCCTCAATTAATGCAAATAACACTTTTAAGCAATTAAGTAAAAATTCTTGCAATAATTATATAAAAATGGGTAACTTATTCGGGATAAATGATGGTATAAATGTGACGTTATTTGATGCAATTATGCATGCGATTGTCTAGATAATTTTACTAAGTACATTATTGATTTGCACATGCTTGGGTTTTTAAGGAAACCCGACATTAACGACATTCAAAATATATACATAACACATAAGAGGGTTCATGGGTTTTCGAGAATGCTTAGAAGCATTAATTGTATGCATTAAGAATGAAAACTGTCCAAAAGCATGACATAGAAAATATGAAAGAGGTGATAAAAAAACCCAACTATAATGCTTGAAGTTGTTGCGCCGTACGATTTGTGGATTTGGCATTCATTTTTTGGGTATCAAATGTGAATAATGATATTAGCATTTTAGATAATTCTTGTTGTTCGACGACCTAATTGATGATGACGCCCATGTGGCTACGTTTGAAGTAAATGGAGTTGAGTATGAAAAAGGGTATTACATAGATGCTGGAATTTAACCACAGTAGGAAACTTCTGTCAAATCATTTATGGAGGCACGAGACGAGAACCATGGATTATTTAAAAGAGAACAAGAAGGTGCACGAAAGGATGTTGAACGATCTTTTATTATGCTCCAAAGAAGTTGAGGAATTATACAACAACCTGCGTGTGAATACCATGTCAACAATGTAACAATCCGTTATTTTAGGTCATTTTACGACTCAATTCTTTCCATTATTTATTTTTAGGGTTTTACGCGTTTGCTTTTAATTTTTATCGTTTAGTTAAATCGCGTAAACTAAAAATCAACATTTAACGTAAACGGACATCAAACAAGTAAATGTTTATGTCAAGAAAGTGTTATATAATTATTATGAGGATAATTTATAACTTTTCATAATTTATTTTTATTGGTTACGTAAAACGTCTACATTTCGTAATAAAATACATTTGGGCATACCCGGAAGCACCTATACCTATCTATACTCAAACAAATACCCACTTTTATACCCAATACCCAAAATTAAAATCATGTCTACTCCTCTAAACCATATGGCCGATTCTACTAAGTTGTATAACAAGAATAAATCTTAAATCCCCACTAGTATCTTACTTTCTAGTTAATAACAAACTCAAGTACCACCTTAAAACTAGTTTTCATAAATTGGCACATCATGGTACCCTCCCTTGAATCTTCAACCATTCCCTTCTCCTAGGGAGGAGGAGAACACCATACAACTCTTAAAATTTTATTCCTTTACCACTTCCTAGTTAATGGTTTGTTTAAGGTTGTTTTGGAATACTTCTAGCTATAAAAGGCAAGTCTTAGGATTAATTAACACACACACTCTCTCATTTGCAAATAAACTTCCATTTTCTCTCTTGTTTACTTTACACAACCCACGGCTCAAAATCACCATCTAGGGTTTCCATTGTTTTTAATTTACAAAGACTTCAAGCATACAAGTGTTCTTAGGTATAGTATCTAAGGTATATCAAGGTATATTGGAAGCTTGGGTGTTGATTATACAAGGGTTTATTCAAGCAAGATAACTAGGGTTTTCAAGAAGTTAGGGTTTTCTAATTAGGGTTTCAGATTAGGGTTTGCTATTTGGGGTTTGATTGTGTGTTCATCATCTTCCTACACTCTTCTAAGGTTTACATAAACCATAATCTTTTCAAGTTTTTCATTTTCATATTTTACATACATGTTACATTGTTAATCACCATATAGGGTTATTTTATGAGTTTATAAAATAAAATAAGCTTGACCATGGATTCAAATTTATGTATTTATATGATGAAATGATGTTTAAAATGCAAGAACATATGTTATACAAGTGTAGATTAGTTTATAAAGTCACTTGATAAATTAATTGTTGAAAGTTTATATTATAAAGTTTATACACAAATTATTATAAGGACAAGTTACTAGGACACTTTCTTTGGAAAAGAATGATGGACATATATATGAGGACATAAAGTATACCCAAGATGTGTTATTAATTAAATTAGAAAACTTGTGATTATTTAATTATGTTAAAGTTTATAAATATAAATATATATACATATATATATCAACACAGTTTGTATAATCTGTTGAGATACGAATTTTTATAAATTGTAAGCCCTATTGATTTAAATAGTACATATTATGATGATTCCGTGCATATAAAGAACTTAAAAAACGGAGCTATAACGAAGAAGTTATGAATTTTACGAGATTATGAAAATTAAATATATAAAAGTGTTTTTATAAAAATAGTTTTATAAAAACTGGCACTGATTCGAAACTGATAAAATCATATAAGTATTTTATTATGACAGATCATCTCCATAGGAAACCGTGCATATAAAGTACTCTAAAAATAGAATTAAAACGAAGGAGTTATGAGTTTTGAAAGATTTATAGTTATAAAAATGGTTTTTTAACAACATTTTGAATTTACTGTTTTGACACAGATTTTTATAAATTCTGTGAGTGATTTATTTGAATAGTTTATCTCGTCACGACTTCACACACATAAAGAACAAGGATACATTGGGGTCATCATTTTGGGAGTCAATTGGCATTAGAGATTTAAGTGCATTACATTTTTAAGTATTTGTTATGTATTAAAATCTTTTACATTTACAAAGATAAACAAGTGAATCCTTGGGCTTTTGTAACAAATAAGTTTATTAAATCCAATGTACCATTTTCAAACGACTCATATAGAGGTCTTTCTCATATCTTGTGCTATTGATCTATGATGTAACACTCTCAGACCTATATTCCGCTGCGACCCTATTTGGGGTATTGTAGATTGGTATCTAGAGCAAAGGTTATAGGGAACCAGGTCAAATGTTTTTACTTGGACTATAACCGTTTTCACAAATATTGCATCATACAAAAGTTTTTCATGAGACACACACACACTATTTGGTTGCATTAGTTGGTTATACTAGATGCTTACATGATCTATATACGTGTTTATATTATATTACGTATATATTATACTGGTATTATATAATATACTTATATAAGTTTATTTTATTGTTACAGCAGTCATGTCTTCATCATCGACAGTTACCTACACGTCTGTTTATTCTGATTTTGAGCCATGGAGATTTCAGTGGGTATCGGATGATGAGCTAGAGGCACTTTGTAACATTTCTCAATTTCAGGTCATTTTACGACTCCTATTATTCTTCACTATTTATTTTAGTCCAGTACGCGTTTACTTTTAAATTAACTTTTAAGCTTAATCGCGTAGACTAGAAATAATCATTTAACGTAAACAGTCACCAAATAAATTAAGTGTTACGTCAAGCAAGTGTTATGTAATTATTAGGAAGATAATTATTGACTTTGCGCATTTTATTTTTATTGGTCACGTAAAAGGTTTACGTTTCACAATAAAATACGTTTAGACACACTCCGGAAATACCTATACTTATCTAGACTCAAACCAATACCCACTTTTATTCCCTAGACACAAAAATTATACAATTTTTGTATCATTAAGCCTATAAGGGCCGGTTATGGTTAAACATAACACAAACATAAGACAAACATTATATACTCTTGGATATTAACCACTTAAGTACACCTTAATCCCATATAACTAGAAATTGTCTAATCAATTGTACCCTAGCTCTAATCCTAGGCGTCCAATGGGGTGGGAAGGAGCAAGATCACTTACATACACTTACAACATGTACCCTTAATCCATAGCTTACCATAGTTAGTTTAAGGTTATATATTTAGTTAGTTTAAGGTAAGAAATACTTAAACAACTAGCACACTTTGCCTTGTTTCCTCTCCATAACACACGACACAAGGACCATTGTGTATTACACACAAATCCTAACTAAATCTTGTACAACCTAAGACTAATTAAAGCTAAGTACTTGCTAAATCTTATACAAGATTGTATTTTGTGTTTTCCCCCTCTTTAGCCACTCGTCACACACAAACCTAGCAACATGAGATCTTCCTAAATCATGTACAACAAGGGTTAATTAAAGATTGTCCTTAATGTCCCCCAATTAGCTTAATATACATTGGATAATAACCATCTTGGATCCTCTTTTGCTCTTTGATACCCGCGGCTAGCATACACTCCACACAAACCATAAGATTTTCACAATCCTAATAAATCTTGTACAAATATCTTGCAATTAAAGAATGTACTAGGAGGTATTAGCAAGAAACCATTTGAGGTTAACTAGAAACCATAAAACCACTAGTAGGGCACGGTTTGGATTTGGTTAGGGACTAAGTGAGCTAACTAACCTTAAGCCTATATAAACCCACTCCTATCTTGGCAAAACACTTCTTACAAACACTTAACAACTCTCTAAGCAAAAACCACTCTTACTTCTCTCATTTGTTTTCGGGTCATACTATAACCGAACCCAAACACTTTGTCACGTACACTTCTAAGCATACAAGGAATACTAGGATTTCGTACGAGGACATAGCAGGGGTACACGAGCCAAGATTGGATCATTTAATAAGCTTTGAAGCTTAGGGTTGATATACATTCGGGTATAACACATCGGGTTGCCATCCTACACGTTCCAACTCGAAACCAAG
>BQNB010076711.1:0-28739 GCA_026074375.1 Tanacetum coccineum
TACAATATAAGTCACTACAACCCAATGCACATGACCCATGATCCATGTTAATTACCAATTGTCACCAGTCATGATGTGTCATAACATAACACTCTAAGCAACTACAACCCTATGCATATGACCTATATGATGTCAAATACCCATTAATGAATGTGACTAGTGATATCCTAATGCACATGACCCATGACCCATATGAATTAGCCATAATCACCAGTTATGCATGGGTTCCATTACAATATAAGTCACTACAACCCAATGCACATGACCCAGAACCCATGTTAATTACCAATTGTTACCAATTATGGATGTGTTGTAACATGACACTCTAAGAGCAACTACAACCTAATGCATATGACCCATATGATGTCAAATACCCATTAATGAATGTGACCAGTGGTATCCTAATGCACATGACCCATGATCGACCCATATGAATAATTAGCCATAATCATCGGTCGTGCATAGGTTCCATTACAATATAAGCCACTACAACCCAATGCACATGACCCATGACCCATGTTAATTACCAATTGTCACCAGTCATGGATGTGTCGTAACATGCACTCTAAGCGCAACTACAACCCAATGCATATGACCCATATGATGTCAAATATCCATTAATGAATGTGACTAGTGATATCCTAATGCACATGACCCATGACCCATATGAATTAGCCATAATCACTGATCATGCAAGGGTTCCATTACAATATAAGCCACTACAACCCAATGCACATGACCCATGTTAATTACCCATTGTCACCAGTCATGCATGTGTCGTAACATGACACTCTAAGCAACTACAACCCAATGTATATGACCCATATGATGTCAAATACTTAATGTGACCAATGATATCCTAATTCACATGACCCATGATCGACCCATATGAATTAGCCATAATCACCGGTCATGCATGGGTTCCATTATAATATAATCAACTACAACCATGTTAATTAACCATTGTCACCAATCATGGATATGTCGTAACAGGGAGGTTGACCGATACTAACCGATTAATCCCGCTTAGAACGATTACAAGCTACAGGCAGGTCGATCGCCCGACTATCGATTCACGATTTTTTCAACCTTCCTAGCCTTGAGAGGTTTGTTGTTCATTTGTAATATTCATCATAAGACACCTTTCATCCATTTTCCATCCATTCTATCTCCTAAACATCAGACAACCCACATCTCCCTCTTGTTCATGGTTTGATCATTAAATTACTAGAAATTTACATATTGGTACAGAGCCATGGGAGTGGTGTGTCTTAGTTTTTGTTGTTTGATTAGTTGTTCAAAAACCTTTACAAAGAACAAATTTTGATTCCAAACTTTTTGGCTTAAAATCCTTAAGTTTTCATTTTTAATGTTCCTATAGGAGTAGATAAAAACTAGTTGGTCCAAGAAAGATTTTTTACTAAAAACCATTTAAAAATGTGTCTTTTTGAGTTTTGAAAATTTGGGTTTCGGAGTAGTTGGAACCGAACGAGTGAACCGAACGAGTGAACCGAACGAGTGAACCGAACGAGTGAACCGAACGAGTGAACCGAACTAGTGAACCGAACTAGTGAACCGAACTAGTGAACCGAACGAGTTTGTTTAGTTGGAACCGAACGAGTGAACCGAACGAGTGAACCGAACGAGTGAACCGAACGAGTGACAACCGAACTAGATAAAAAAAATTAAAAATTATTTTTGTCAAATTTAAACTCATCAACTCAAATTATAAATTATACGGTTATTTCTTTGACTTGTAAAATCCCGTGAAACAAACACTTGTTTTCCCTATAGTCCAAGAATAGTAAAATCCCGTTTAATTTTCATTTCCATACCTCAACAAACACATACCAAACATATTTCTTTCTACCACCGAACGATCAATTTGTAATCTTTTGATACCACAATGACGACTCTTCTGATAAGTCACTTCTTTCTGGTGGAGACCAACAAACCACCAAGCTTGAAAACAGTAGTATATTCATAGAAAAGAAGAATGAATTGTATATGATAATAGACCACATGGAAGAATATTCTTGCCTCTGTTTAAAAAGCACCACTTGTTTGGCCTTCAATCACTGAGGATGGAGTAACAAGACTTAAGGAATATGTTGAACTGACTCCCGCTGAAGCCATTCAAGCTGATTGTGACATCAAAGCAATAAACATCATTCTCCAAGGCCTTCCAACTGAAATCTATGCTCTTGTGAGTCAACATCGTGTTGCAAAAGATCTTTGGGAGAAGATTAAACTGCTAATGCAAGGAACGTCGTTAACAAAACAAGAACGAGAGTGCAAGCTGTATGATGAATTCGATAAGTTCACTTACAAGAAAGGAGAGACGCTACATGAGTACTACTTGAGAGGTGTCATTTGTTACTCATGATATGAACTCTATAAGATAGCCATGAAGTATTTCAAGTTAACACCAAGTTCTTAAACACTCTTCCTGATGAATGGAGCAAATTTGTTACTGATGTTAAATTGGTCAAAGACTTGCACACTACCAATGTTGATCAGCTTCATGCTTACCTGCAACAACATGAAAGACATGCAAATGAAGTTCGTTTGATGCATGAACGCAACTCCGATCCTCTTGCTTTAGTTGCATCTCACCAATTAACTCAGCCAGCTTATCAATCTCATCTACACACTCACCCAAAGTCTCTATCTCAACTTCACGTTTCACCATATCAGTCTTCACAGTTTGTTACACCTTATCAAACTCAACAATTCACAACCAATCAATCAACACCTCTTTCAATTACTTATCCATCAAATGAGTACCAATCCACCGTTCACCACAACGTTTATTCTTCACAACCATCAATCCCACAAGTGGAATATGCTCCCACAGCCTGTCAACAGCAACACCCTGAATTTTCCCAACCAGACTCCGGTCTAGTTGTTCCAGTGTTCCAGAAAGGGGATGATCCAATTGATGCGATCAATCACATGATGTCGTTCTTAACTGCTGTATACATCCCCGGTAATCCTACTACCAACAATCACCTAAGAACATCAGTTAAACGCCTCGTCAACAAGCTACCATCTATGATGGAAAAGTAACTGTGCAACCTGTTCAGGGGAGACAAACCACTTATGCTGCTGGAACAACGAGAAAATACACACCTGGTGCAAGTGGAAGCAACACGGGGAAACAACGGACTGTCATCTGTTACAACTGCAAAGGGGAGGGTCATATTGCCAAGCAGTGTACTAAGCCCAAGAGGAAAAGGGATGAAACATGGTTCATGATAAAGTGATGCTGGTTTCATAGCTCAGCAAGTGGTCAAGCATTAACAGAGAAGAAATAGCAATTTTGGCAGATTCCATGGGACTTCCTACATTCATACCTCTCAGACTGTCATCACCCACAATGCTGCTTATGCAGGGGAGCCGATGAATCTGGATGCCTATGAACTCTAATTGTGATGAACTCAACTCAGCCAAGATTGCTCCTCATGGGCGAATCTCTCAGGAATGGCTCAGATGCACTCCACTTGAAGGTACACAATCCAATAATCTGATATATGATTATTCAATCAAAGTGAGCAATAATGACAGACTCTGAATATCTAATGATGTGAGTCAGACAGAAACTGAAATAACCAGGATAGCAATAACATTCCTTATTCTCATATCTGAGTGAAACACAATACAGTAAAATGGTCCTAGAAATTCTAACTCCTTCTGCTCAACAAGATGTCCTGAATATTATCATTGTTTTAACAATTAAATACCAAGTGACGCATAAGCACCAATATTAATAAAGCCTGACTACCGACTTGACAGATATTAAGAAGAGGTTAAAGATATAAAGAAATGCAAATGTTGAAAACAGTTTTTCAGGATCAATGACCAGATGCCGAGATTGTACGATCTTAAGGGGAAACACTTTTTTGAACTAATGCAAGAAAGGAAATTCTTTAATGAAAACAGTTTTCTGATCTCAAAAAGATATAAAAATGAAAGAAAATAGAAATATTAATAGAGAAATAGTTTTAGAAAAGAAAATAAGCACTTGATAATATCATTTTCAAAGAGGTAATCTGCGCAAACTGTTCATATGATTACCTAAATCCAAAATATGTTATGACATCACTACGAAACTAGCAATCGGTTATTGAAAAACCTTTCTATCTGGAAGACAGTTTGGGAGTCAAAGCAAAACTGTATGACGGGAATGTCATTCTTAAAATGGATACTATTAGTGAATCCGATTCTGATGAAACATTAATGCTTGTTGAAGAGAGTCGTATCAAAAATGCATTTGAAAGAACAAGATCCATAGGTTTGTAAAACAATAGAATGAACACGAAACGCCAAATTTTTATTATTTTCAAATATGCTATTCTTAATAACGATTACAACAAACGATTGTTCGACAATTCTGATTTATATATGAACATGCCTATTGGAAAGCGACTTCGTCCCAGCTTTAGACCCATCTCATTCTCAACAAACCAATCAAGTTAAGGTTCCAAAAGACTTCAAAAGTAAGTATGGTTGTAAACTAGCTTGAAAGAGCTCAATACGCTTACTTACTGGCTTTGAATCTGGTAGTCAAAGAAAGAACCACTGCCACAGCTACACTAAGGGCACGTGGGGTTTGTGAACATACTAAGGCTTGGTTCGAGATGAAATCATTCGTTATAAAAGACATTAAAAGATATCCTCAATAACTTCAATCAATACTTGGGTTGAAGAACTTGCCGATTTCCTAAAAGTCTTTTTATCAAATGGGAACAGGCTGTCCGAACAACATCCGCTTGGAGTCCAGAACTTTTAAAGTTAAAATAAATCAAGTTTTGAGTGAAAATGAACGACTCTTGGCACAAGCCATTGATAATGATATTGTAAAAACTATTGTGAATTTGTCTGTGAATGAAGGTTGTGAAACTGTGAATGAATGTCAAAAGGTCCCTCCGGAACTCAAGACACTGAGCTTCTCAATAAAAATGATTTTGTTGATAAGAAAACTTACAATAAACTTTGTAAAAAAAGTAGCTTACACTCATGAAAAACATTATCACTTTGGAAGCTGATTCTCAACTTAATCAAGAAATTTTTCAACTAGAAAACAGTGTTTTAAATCAAAATGCTCCAAGTTTTACTCAGTTGTTTGAATTAAGTGAATTGAGAGCTCAGTCTCAAGCAAAAGACACAGTCATTGTCAAGTTGAAAGAGAAAAATTAAGTCTAAAAAGGAAATGAGGAGATAGTACATCAAAATTGACATTGGATGAAATTGAGACTCTTACAAGAATTGGAACATAGAGTGACAAACTTGTTGCTGAGAAAGAGCATTCAAACAGACTTATAAACAACATTTATGACTCAAAAGATTAAACCAAAACATGTTCAATCAAAAGAACCAATGTGAAGCGTTAAAAACAATCAATATAAAGTCTGTGGGAATTTCTGATTTAAATGCAAAACTTCATGAACAAGGTTTGGACAATAACTGCCCTAACAAATGAGTTCAGGGAACTTTAAAGGAAAAGCGTTAGATAAGGAGGCTACTGTGACCACTCTGTTATCAAAGTGTCTAAGGATATATATTGAAACCAATCACGCCTAATATTGTTGAATTAAAGGACTGCTCACTCTCGTAAATTAAGCAGACCCCAGAATAAGCTTTGTCCTAGGTATATAGTCTGAACATTGTTAAAAGCGAATTATCCTCAAGATTCACTTTTAGAGTCTGCCTTTAGGTATACCAAAGTCATTTAGGATTTGCTTTCACACATAAGTAGATCTTGCCCTAGCATCAACAATTTTGGTCCTCAATTAGTTGAGGTCACACCGAGGAAAAAGGACAAGAAAGTTAGGTTTGCCGAATCACTCACATCCATAGAAAACACAAAAACATACTCGACTTCAAACATAGTTTCTAACAAGCATGTGTTGCATTCTACAAGAGTAAGACTTTCTACTAGTGCTAGCGGATCACAGCCTTCAGGCAATACCAGAAAGATAGATCGTCCAAACACCAAGTAGTACTTCAAGAATAAAGTAGAAGCTCACCTTAGAACGTAAAATCTATTTGAATAAAAAGGAATGGTACTGTTAAGTTAATGGATCTGCGTTGTGCAGAAATTACAGAAACAAGATGATTCTGATTCTGTCTGTGTTAACAGTGATGATTGCATGTCTTCTGATAATTTTTTTGTGTTTTCTAACTGCTATGAATGATTGAATTTTGTCGTGCCTAAACCTAAGAAGAGTAAATCTAGAAAGATATTTGGAAACCAACAGAAAAGTGTTCACTCAGATAGATATATTTGGAGACCTACCGGTCAGACTTTTCACTATTGTAGAAATGCGTGCCACTTTAACTAGGATACCACTACTAATGAAGTGCCCTTCCAGGCAACCAATAGTTCAATAATCTGAACCACCCAAACCTGTGTTTAAATTGTATACCAAGGAACCCTAGGAAGAATAAGAATACTGAGTCCTTTAGCACAAATAAGGATAGAAAACCAATGTCTGCAACAAACAGGAACCCAGTAAATCCTATGGGATCTACAAAAACCAATAATCCATCTACTTCTCTTAATGAATGCATGTTTTGTCCAAATCAACATCCACTGTATTTGAACTCCGTTTGCTCGAAGCACATGACCGGAAGATCGACTCTCAACTCACCGATTTCATTAGTAAATTCTTTGGGTACAGTCAAATTCAGAAATGATCAATTGCAAATAAATGGGTTTATGAGAACTTATCAGATGGGA
The DNA here is from genome assembly GCA_026074375.1 of Tanacetum coccineum. NCBI lineage: Eukaryota > Viridiplantae > Streptophyta > Magnoliopsida > Asterales > Asteraceae > Tanacetum > Tanacetum coccineum. Next base: position 6,743 of record BQNB010076711.1, read on the forward strand.
ATGTTACTATTTCAAGGGTTTAATTACGTTGAAGGACCTTTGGCATAATCTATTTTCTGTGGGTTAAAACTGTGATTCTAATCTCGAAGTGGCTTTTCGTCAACACACATTGCTTCATTCCGCATCTAAAGGTGTTGATTTATGAATGGTGAACTCGATGGGATAATCTTTATAGGCACTCTCACTTAGGAATATGATGGAATCCTCTCCTATTTGTCTATTGTCAAAGGCGTCTAAAACCAAGTCCTGGTTATGGCATCGTCGTCTATCTCACTTGAACTTTGGTGCTATTAATCATCTTGCAAGACATGGACTTGTTCGAGGTCTCCCCAATCTCAGTTTGAAAAGATCCACTTAAAGTTCTGCATGTGCATTAGGTAAAATCCAAAGAAACCCACAAACCCAAATCTGAGACACAAATCAAGAAAACCTCTATATGTTGCAATATGGATCTATTTGGGCTATGCTTGGTCGTGAGTGTTCAATGGAAGAAGTACATCCTCTTATTGTCGACGACTACACTCCGATTTACTGGGTAAAATGATTGCTACAAAAGATGTAGCACCAGCATTTATTATCACATTTGAAGATGATCCAAGTACGCTTCAGTGGAAAACTGTTGGTCGCATCAGAACAGATAATGGAACTAAGTTTGTTAATCAAACATTAAGTGAATATTATGAGAAGGTTGACATCTCACATGAAACATCCGTTGCACGCTCTCCACAGCAAAATGGTGTTGTTGAAAGACGAAATCGTACGCTAATTGAAACAGCCCGCACTATGTTAATTTCTTCAAAAGCTCCTTTATTTCTATTGGTCCGAAGCGGTTGCCACAGCCTGCTAAAACCAAAATTGTTCCATTATACGTCCGTTGTCATGGTAAAAACACCATACTAGCTTTTTAGCACGACAAAACCTCCCGATCTATCGTATCTACATGTGTTTGGTGCACTCTGCTACCCAACGAATGATAGCGAGAATTTGGGCAAGTTACAACCGAAGGCTGACATTGGTAATTTGACATTGGATACTATACCCACTGAAGAAAGCATTTCGGTATTTACAACAACGTACCAACGAATAATTAAATCATCATGTTGTACTTTGATGAGCAGACCGCATGGCTTTCTGAACTAGCAGTTCAGACCCGCTCTTACATTGAAATGACTCATGTAACAATCAGTTTCAAGACTCGTGCCAAACCCCTTCCTTCTTAACACCATTTTACCACCTACCGAGATCTGACTGGGATTTGTTGTTTCAACCAATGTTTGATGAGTCACTTAATCCCCCACCTTATGTTGATTTACAAGCTCCAGAAGTCATTGCTCCTATTCCAGAAGTAGTTGCACCTGAACATGCTGTATCAACCGGTTCACCTTCCTCAACTACAGTTGATCAAGATGCACCATCATCAAGTAACTCTCATACAACACAAGAAACTCAAACTCCTATTATTTCTCATGATGTTGAAGAAGACAATCATGATATTGAAGTTGCACATATGGGTAATGATCCGTACTTTGTATCCATCTCCCTGAAGTTTCCTTCTATCCATCCTCATCATGCGGATGTTATTCATAACAATAGTGCCTCCCTAGTCACCAAGTTTCTGAACACAATAGCAAATGGACTAAGGATCACCCACTTGAGAATATAATCGGTGCTCTCGACAGACCAGTTTCCACACGACTACAACTCCATGAACAAGCCTTATTCTGCTACTATGATGCCTTTCTCACATCAGTCGAACCTAAGAACTACAAAGACGCATTAACTCAAGCATGTTGGATTGAAGCTATGCAAGAGGAACTTCATGAATTTGAACGTCTGGAAGTTTGGGAACTTGTTCCTCCTCCTGATAAAGCATTTGTCATCACTCTTAAGTGGATCTATAAGGTTAAGCTTGATGAGTTAGGAGGTATTCTAAAAAACAAGGCTCGGTTAGTCGCTCGTGGTTATCACCAAGAAGAGGAATAAATTTTTGAAGAGTCCTTGCTCCGTTGCAAGATTAGAAGCTAATATGAATTTTTCTAGCAGTTTGCCGCTCATAATGAATATGGTCGTCCTACCAAATGGATGTGAAGACTGCATTCTTGAAATGGTAATCTGCGGGAAGAGTTTATGATAGCCAACCGGACCGGATTTGTAGGATCAAGACAAACCTAACTATGGTAACAAGCTTAAGAAAGCCTCTTATGGGTTGAAACAAGCTCCACGTGCGTGGTATGATATGTTGTCTTCATTCTTGATATCCAATGACTTCTCAAAAGGCTCAGTGGATCCTACTCTGTTCATCCGTAGAGAAGGCAAGGAACTTCTACTGGTACAAATCTATGTCGATGATATTATCTTTGCTGCCTCTACTCCTGAACTGTGTGATCTATTCGCTAAAATAATGTGTTCAAAATTCAAGATGTCGATGATGGGTAAAATCGTAATTTTTCTTAGACTATCACTTCATTTCTCAAAGTCCCAGGAGGCATCTTCATAAACCAATCTAAATATGCTCTGAATCACTAAAGAAATATGGCTTTTGAATCTTGTGACCTATGATACCCCATGGTGGAGAAGTCCAAACTGGATAGGATTAATACGTAAAGCTGTAGATCCATCACACTATCGGGTATGAAATTTGGCACCCTTCTTATCTTACACCATTAAAACCTACCTACAATTTGCTATATGCATGTGTTGCCCGGTAACAGCTCGCCTACCGAAAAGCACTTAAGGCGGTAAAAAGGATCTTATCGTTATCTCAAAGGAACCATACATCGGTGTCTTGGTATCCCTAAGGATTCATCCTTTGCACTAAAGCATTTGCAGATGCGGATCATCTGGTTGTCAAGATACACGTCGTAGCAACATCTAGTCATATACACTTTTAGGTGATAAACTTGGTGAGCTGGTCGTCTAAAAGCAGAAAAGCGCTGTGATATCCAGTACGCGAAGCTGAATATATGGCTTATGTCCTTGTTTGTGCTCAAATCCTTTGGATGAGATTGACAACTTACGACTATGGCTTTGGATATCAATAAAATTCCAATGAACTGTGATAACAAAAGCGCTATTGCCTTATATGCTGCAACAACTTCAACATTCCAGATCCAAGCCTATAGAAAATACATCAGGATTTCACTTCACAAGGACCAATTGTTGAAAATGTGGTGTGATCGTATAAAAAAGACTTTACTTTGTCAATACGGAGTATCAATTGGCGGACATCTTCACTAAAGCTCTTGGCCGAGAAAGAATTGAATTTCTTATCAATAAGCTGGGAATGCGGAGTTTTACGCCGGAGACTCTGAAACAATTGGCAGATGAAGTTGATGAATAGTGGTGGTACCTATTCAAATATCCTGTATAATAAGTAAATACTTAAAATCATAAAAACACAAAAAGATTTTTATTTTCATTTTTATTTTTTATAAAATTTTATAAAACCAAAAGAGAAAAATATAAAATCAGAAAAACCAAAAAGATTTTCATTTTATAAAACCTTTATAAAAACAAAATACAAAATTAAAAAATGAGAAAAATTCAAAAAGAAGTTTTCAATGGCATGTCTTTTGCAAACGATAATATTTACGTCCCTAGAAATGTCTTTCAATAAAGACACGTGGTCATAAATAAAGTTCGTGCAAAAGTTCAAATGTTTTTTCAAAACATGCCATATGGCTTGCTATTATTTCCGATAGTAACCCGCCTTTTCACCTTGAGGAAAACATGTCGTCTAAAAAGACAGTTGTTCCTAACAACGGGAATTTATTCTCGGGCATGGTCTACTTTATGACCATGCAAAGGCTTGTGTTTACTTTGCAACATAACCCGTGCTTCCTTTATTTCCATAAGTGTACGTCTCAGTGCGCTTATGTGTTAAAATAAGAGAAATCTTATTTTTGTTGGTAAAAATTTGTCTTCATAATTAATCAGTGTTTTCAGTAATCACAAAAAGATTTTTTAAAGACAATTCGACTTCTCAAACAATGACAACAGCTCTTTAAATAGAAAACGGGTCATTATTTGAGGGGGAGAAATCGTCATCAAATAAACTTTTAAAACAGTCCTTTACAAAAGTCAACACGGAATTAACGGATAAAGTTGTTAATAATGACGGATCAAAATTTATAAAGGGAGTTAATGATTTTAACTACACAAGCTTTAGATGTCATGTGCATAAAACTTTAGGGCTTATTTGCAATTAAGACTTAGTTGATTCTCACGAATAGATTTAAGCCTTACAATTCTTTAGAACACGATCTCGAGGTAAATAAGTGCGTACTAGGTTTTTGCTGATGTCCGAGGTATCTGAAACAGCAGGGGGAATGGATTAGATATACAAAAAGTTAATGAGTAACACATGAAAGATTCATAACCTATTTCTTAATTTAGTCTCCCGGGAAGACAATGTCATGAACCGCAGGAGCAAATCAGTGTTTAACTTGTTAACTTTTTCGGTGCACTATTTCAACTACATAAGTGGAGAGATATCTTGTGAGTTTAAGTATGCATCATTTAAGATACTAAGGGAAGTGTTGTAAGAAGAATAATTCTAAGCGTTGAGAAGATTGGTTACTGATTCAATCAAGGCATCCTTAACGGTTAATCACTAATCTTATTCTTAAGAAGTAGAAATATGTGATAAAAGAGGTTCACATAGTATGTATTGTTTTCCTTAGGTTAGTCAAGTAAATCTGCAGAAAAAAAGTGGTACATTTAGGACTTAATTGGCTTAGGTGTTTCCATTTCGACTACTTAAGAAGGAATAATTGTGATATCCGGGACTTAATTGACTTTGGTGTTGCGGTTTCGAGTTAATTGTGCACTTCGGATATCTGGGCTTTATACATCAAGACTGCTTGATGCGGCTTGCAAGAAAGTTCTGAATCTACTCAAGAAAGGATTGCTAGTTTAGGGGGAAGCTCAGAAAACATCAACACCAACCACAAAAGCTCAAGTTTTACAAAGTATCTGAATCTGTACTATCCTCGGAAGTTTTGATGCAAAATACTTTTCATAACTTGGAAAGAAAGTTGAAGCAACGCTGAAGAGTGCTTGGACAGAGAAAGATCAGATTGAAAACCTCTTGAAAGAAAGAAGGTTAATGAGGAGCTTGGAAAAGTTCGTTGGTAGGAGATTGTACAAAGGAGACCTACGGCGGCTACAAAGGACCATATGATTTCATCATTTATGTTCACATCTAATCAGGTCAAATCTAACGTATATAATAAACTTTTATATGTTAATAACTAGTGAGATTTTTGGTGAAAAATAAGATGTGCTCGAGTATAAATTTTTCAAGAATTTCTTAGTAAATTCAAAATCTTTCAAATAATTGTACTCGACACCATCTTAAAAACCTCAAAATTTAGGGGAGCCAAGAATAGGTTCCATTCTGTCTAGAATAAACATTTTGTCCCTTAAACGTTAATCAATTGATATCCGAAAATATCAAGGGATTACATTTTGGATAAGGGAAAAATGTTTAATTACCTGGACCTTAATGTATATTGACAGAAATTGATCAAATAAAAAAGACTCAATGACACTTCACACCCAGCATGTACTACGAATACGATGCACCATGTTAAGGGGTATCTTTTAGTGATGATGAAAAACTCTCAAAGTGTAAATCTTTTGATATTTATATCAAACACTTTGATTGAAATTTTCAATGTTTTTGGAAGGATCGTGATGAAATACCCTAAAATACCGACCATGTACTTAATTTTATGGAGTTATAAGGTGGTTAGGTATAGGTATTCAAATCCCATGATCCAGCCAGAACCGGATGGATCTACCCAGGGAGCTCCATTATTAGTGTAGAAGTCCTTAGGTATGATTAAAAATGAGAAAAAGTGAGAATCGGGAATAATGCCGACTGAGATGGAGCTAACACTGGAACAAACCCAACAAGGTGTTAGTTATGAAGTCTCGGTAAGCATTGAAGGGGTTGAAGAATGAAAAAGAAATGTAAGGATAAAGGGTGAAAAGAAAGAAGCCCTCCATACACTTAGGCAGAAACCGGGTCAATACATATGTTGTCAGAAACACTTAGGTGTTGTCTGACATTGAAGACAGTCATGGACCCAGTGACGCTATGCACAAACCCCTCCCAGCCACTCAAAGTCAGAAAGACTTTGTTTCAAAACTCACGGAGATACACTCATTTCTATTGACTTTCTCACTCCGAGTTAGTTGATATTGAAAAGGTGGCACTCAGCTCCAGCCTCCGATCACTAAAATCAAAGTGCACTATTGAGTCTAGAGCCAAAAGACTCAGCTCCAGCCTCCGATCACTAAAATTAAAAGTGCACTATTGAGTCTAGAGCCAAAAGAGATCATCCATTAATCTCATTAGGACACTTGTCATAATTTAGCTTGTTATCTCACACAATGTGAATATCAAGTAATATCATTAGAGTCCTACGCAAGATCCTTGTGATTTTGCCAGAACATCCGAGTGATACTTAGGTATTCACAATGAAGATGGAAATCCTGCTTGAGCCAACATCAAACAAGCTCATGGTAGGTAACTTGTGCGATTCTTTATGAATCAAACTTGTGACAACTGGAAAGAAACGATGGTGCGATTCTATAAGAATCAAACTTGTTCCAGGAAATGGATCAACGGTTGTTAATGAATTTTTGAAATGATTAACACTCTCGGTGTGTCACAAAAACAATTTTGCAAGTGATACACCGATTGATTTTCAAATCAATTTTCTATATCAATCGGTGAGATAGTAACTCACTGGTTCACTCTTATCGTGCTGTCTGCTTTGAGACGTTCCGATAATGAGAACATGCTGAGTACGATGAATCTAATACTTATGTGTTAGAAAGATTCAATACTACAGCTGGAAATCCTGTCAAGAAGATTCTTTTTAAATTGAATCTATCTGATCACAGGTCAATCCTCACGGATTTGAAGGTTACTCCAACCAAACCTGGGCGAATGACAAAGCCATATTCGTCCCCCCTCTTTATTGCTAACTGTTTTAATGCAGGATACTTAAAGATGGTGGTGAAGGTACCTGATTCCAGCTGGCTCACAAGATTCATAACCACATGCTCATACCCGACCGACAAAACATAAAGACATCATGAAAGCTCAAGTACATGTTTCAAGACTTCCGCTACTCTGATACCGTACGTCTTTCTTGAAGTGATGAAGTATTAAAGTTAAAGAATTTCAAAGAAGTTTCTGTCACTCTGATACCGAACGTCTTTCTCGAAGTGACGAAGTGTTAAAGTTAAAGAATTTCAAGAAAGATGCAACATTAAAGCTTTCCAAGTCAACAAATCAAGAATGGTATGAGCATGTCGGTCCAGAAGTCACAAGTCCACAAGATGGCAAAGTTTCAAGATGGCGTAAAGAGATTGTGCTTGGTTGATGATCTCAAGATGCTCAAGATCACAATGTCAAATACAAGTTCAAGGAACAAGCTCAATCCAGAAATCAATGATCACTACAACATATTCACAAGAGAAAGTCAAGAGTACGAGCTAAAGACTAAAGATAAAGCATAGTATGCTAGGTTTAAAGTTTTGTAAATTGGAGTGACCTCCCTTAGGGGGAGATTGTTGGAAATATGAAAAGTATCGGTCACTTCCAAGTTGTAATAGTCTTAGCTCGTAGTTTATGTAATAATTAGATTAGTAATCTAGTCTGGCCCATGACCCATGGGAAGCCCATTAGAACCCATGGGCTGGCCACAATAGGAAGTATATAATCCCTCTCCAAGGCTAGGAGAGGGGTTGGTTGTTCCATTTTGTAACATTTCATCATAATACACTTCATCCATTTTCCATCCATTCTATCTCTAACTTCACAACCCACATCTCACTCTTGTTCTTGGTTTGATCATAAGATTACTTGTTTCTACAACAACTTATAAGAGTTTTAAATAAGAGCTTTTAGTAGCTTTTGAAACATAAATGAACTTAAAACTTGTAAACATATTTTTTTAAAAACAAACTTCAAATTTCATTAAGCTTAAAAAACATTACAAGGGAAAGAAAGTACAATAAGCTAAATTAAACTAAAAATAAGCTGAAAGTAAAACTAGGTTTGCCCCCACAGGCTTACAAGAGAGTCCTATTTATATAAAAGCTATGAAGGTTCTAGGTCTTCACTTGTGCTTCTTGCGTGAGTGCTTCATGAGGTGTGCTTGTTGTGTGAGTAAGTTACAAATCAATCTCAACCCTTCATCTTGAGTGGTGCCCAAGTTCATTGATCTTAACCCTTCAATCTTTGTCTTCTTTCCTTGAATGAATGGGGTGTTAAGGGGATTGCCATCATGGCAAATAGCCCATGTAAAGTGGGGTTGAGGGGAAGTAATGGGTTTTGTTTGTATGTTGCAGGGGAGAAGTAAAAACGATGGATGAATAGTGCCAAAAGGGTTTGGCGGGAAATGAGGAAGATATACAGTGTTTTTTTGATAACAGGGTATAAGTTTGGAGAAATGGCAAAAATGGCCCTCCAAGGTGTTATGTGTGTTTGCATGTTTACTCCTTGTGGTGATATAAGTTTTAGAGAGTTGGCAGCATTGGTCCCTGAAGTTATATCCTTTGTTTACACCCACAATCCTTTGGACTTAACAGCCTTATTGCGGGCTATTAAGTATTTGGTTTGGGCTTGTTGATTGGGCCGGTTCATGAGATAAAGGTTTAGGGCTTTTTATAAGACTTAAATCTTTTAAGTCTTTGATATGATACATTAATGGGCTGACCCGACCCATTAGATGGGTACGGGTGGTCCCATTAAGTATTTCTTTGATTTCGGCTCCGTCTTTGACTTTGACTTTTTGCTTGACTTTTGACTTTGACTTTTTGACTTCTCACGCTTTTTCCATTCCGTGCCCGGTTTTGTCCGTTTTGGCTTGATTTTTCATCCTTTTGTCGGATATCCATTTCTTGCACAATATAAGTGAAAACATACAAATACAATGTATTGTTGGTATGTTTTTGGTCATTTAAGTACGTTTTCCTAGGTAAATGGTATGTGTAATTAAGCACATACACGTACTATGGTGCAATTGCTCCAAGCACCCACCGAGGGTTACGAGGATGCAATCGTTGTTCCCGCGATCATCGCGGACAACTTTGAGCTTAAACATGGTTTGCTTACTCTTGTTCAAAATATATAATTTTTTGGACATGACAAAGAAGACCCTCATGCTCACATTCGTTATTTCAACAAGATCACTTCTACGATGAAGTTCCTAAACGTCCCGAGTACGTCGGTTAAGCTTATGTTTTTTCCATTTTCCCTCAAAGGGGCCGCCCGGATTTGGCTTGAAAAAGAACCCCCTCGATCGATTCTTACTTGGGATGATCTTGTTTTGAAATTCATCAACCAATTTTTCCCTTCCTCCAAAATAACAAATCTTTGTAATGAAATCACAAAGTTTCAACAAAGATTTGATGAATCTTTTTATGAGGCATGGGACCGATTCAATGATCTCATGCGGGCATGCCCACATCATGGGTTTTTGGAATTACATCAACTCGATACATTGGTGTGTGTCGTAGGGTGTAGTAGTGAAGGCTACAATGCCTTTGAACTCTAATGGATTCAAGATTCTTTTTTTTTTTGGAATTCCGCCGCGGGTGGTAATTTTTTGGATAAAATGCCTTGAGATTGCCTAAAAATCATCGAGTTCAAATCCAAAGTTCGTCATTAACGAAGCAAAGCAATTGTTGCCAACGTGAGTACGAGCTCTTCTACCCCCGGTGTTTCACCCGATGTTGCCGAACTTAAAAAACACATATCCGTTTTATATCAAAAATGACCCATTAAAGACAAAATTGTGCTTTAAATGCTTGTATATTGCTTGTTTTGTCTTTGTGATTGTGTAGGTATGGATAATGCAAATATTACAAGAAAATGGTCAAAATCAGACAAACACGAACACGGGAACGGATAGAGTGTATAATATGTGCTTAATTACACATATTTTATACCTAATAAAACGACCATAAACGACAAAAAACGCATAAATTGCCATAAATATGCATGTTTTTGTGTTTGCGTTGTGCAGGTATCGGATATTCAAGAAAAGGACGAAAACAAAGCCAAAACGACAAAACCGAGCACGAAAATAAAAAGAGCATGAAGAGAAGCCAAAAATTAAAGCCCAAGTCAACCCCGACAAAGTCAAAGTCAAAAGAAAAGTCAAAGCAAAGCCAAAATACAACTTTAGGGACTGAATTTGCCAAGTCCTTAAAGTTGGATTTCAAAGACTTGAAGACAAAAGTGGTATTTATAACTTTAGGGGCCAAATCTGCCAATTCCCTAAAAGTTATACACCACAAGGACCTATTTTGAAATACCTCTTATATGGTTGAGGGACTGTTTCTGCCAAATCACTAAACTTTTCATTTCACCTCAAGGATTGTGCAAGTAATAACCATTATAGCTCTCAGGGACTTAACTTGGCAAAACCCACAACTTTCTGTCACCACAAGGACTACGTTTGTAATAAACATATATAAGATTAGGGGCCTTTCTTGCAACATCACCAAACCCAACCCTGTTACCAAAAGAAACAGAGTGTTTATACACTCATTCCCGCCCAAATAACCCAAGAACCAATCACGTGTTCATCTTCCCCACTTTACCCTGCAACACTCGAAAAACACCAAGGATAAAACCCTCACTCTCACTCCACTAAACCCCTTATTGCCACCTTGGCAATCCCATTGAAAACGCAAAAGATTCAAGGGTCAAGATCATTGGAATTGGGCACAAAGAAGAATAGAGGGCTAGGATGAGTTTGGTTTTCCTCTCACAAGACTAACACAACAAACACACAACAAAGAACCTCAGCAGCCTATAAAAGAGACAAGAAGACAGAAGTGAAAAAAAATATAGGAGTAGTGTAATTTTTTTAATGTAATTTTTAAGAATTTTCTTTTATGCATTTCTAAAGCTCAAATCCTTTTGTTATTGTTAAAACTCTTGAATTCAGTTGTAAGATATTTAAAGTTTAATTAAATTTCAAGTTTATCAAAAATTCCTGTGTTAAGATCATTGTTACTGTGCTATTGTTCACACGAATTCTTATTGAGCTTTTTGGATTATGAGGTTGAAATGGATGGGCTCATGGGTGAAATAAGCTGCTAAGGAAGCTTATAAGCTCTTGAAAACTTCTGTAATAGCAAAGGGCCAAGGTTACCTTTTCTATTCACTTTAAGCTCTATGTACTGTAGCATAGCTTATTGCTTATTCCTGTGCTTATTATCTGCTTAAATATGCTTAGTCAGTTCTATTATGGCCTAAGGTGTTAGGTTGTTAGCTTAAGTTAGCTTAAAATTGCATTTTCTTATAAACTGTCTTTATATCTAGTCATAATAACTTTTGAATTAAGCTTATTAATAAGCCTTTAATTGCCCTTAGTTATGTTTAATTATCCTTAAAATACTTAAGTCTAAATTTGTTTTAACAAATCCTAGTCTAATTCATATTTTTATAGTTTAAAAATGCTTTTAAGTTTCATTAAGGGGTGTTTGGGGTCAAGCCCAAAATGGGTCAGTTTGGTTAGTGTAATGGGTTGGGTTCCTCTTGCCATTTTTGACTAGTTAATTTTAATGGTACTAAGTTGTTTTAAGTAGTTGTTAGGACTTAGAAGTCAGATTTAATTTATCTTGTTAAATTTGTGGATTTTAGGAGTATTCATTAGTTTAATTTGTGCAAGGAAGGTTAAGTGTTTTGGCTGTCTTTTTGGCACTCACTTTTGATGTTAGTTTGAATGTACAAAAGCATTAGTGTAAAAATTCAAGTTCAAATGCAATGCTTTTTAAATCTGTTAAGTTTTTCACCATGTGTTAAAATCCTCCTCGTTATCAAATGGTAAACATGTTTCATGGTTTGTGAAACATTGAGCATAAGCTCTCCTCAAGATTGTCTCAATCTGTTTAAAACTTATTTTTGGAATTGAGCTTGTTTCCTAGCTGATTCTTAAGCCTGGTTTTTGCATCTTTTGAGACTGCTTATAGTCCCCTGGTGCAAAAGGGTAATTTTGAGCTGTGATTTCTTGGCTTATTTGTTATAACCAAGTTAAATTATTGGCTTTTCTAGAAAGCTAATAAGCTCTTCTTTAAATTCCTCTAACCTTTAGCCTTAGGGCCCCCTCAAGTTAGCTTATTTTTAAGCAGCAAATAGTCTACTTGGACTGTTTGTTTGGCAGGATTAAGTCATAAGCCCATTTGCTTAATTGTGCTTATCTGCTTGTATTTATTGTTCCATTTTGTTTCTTTGTGCTTAATTAGTATAATTGAGTTCCCCTCATTGCTTATTGTTGATTGTTTTTTGCTTATTCCCCTTTTTCTAAAACTAGCAGTTCTAACTTGAAAGTTAGCACTACTAAGTTTTATAAGCCAGTTTCTGCTTATTTAGTTGTTCATTTTTGCTTATTATTTGTTCCTGGGTGCTTATTGGCTTGTCTTTATCCCTGTGTTTGTTTTTCTTTCATTTCCATTTGCTTAAATGTGCTTACAAGCCAAAAAGAATAAGCCATTTTATACCTTTAGTCAATAAGCATTTTGTCAGATTTGTTGTGCTTTTTCCCAGCTTAAAACTTTTTTTTGTAAAAAGTTGTAGTTATGAAAAATGTTCATTCACATGTGCTTAATAAAAGTGTGTAAAAAGATTTAAATTTTAAAAAGTTATTGTAGCAAAAATAAAAAGAGTAAGGTCCAGGACTCGAACCTGCGACCTCACTCTCACAAGCACACACACTTACCACTGCCCTTAGGACTTTTCACCTGTCATGGATTGCACAATCAAATAGATAAGGCCCTTTTGGCCTAAGTGCTTATCAACCCTTTTGGGCTTATTCCTGGCTTATTTATAAGACGTGGTTTTTAGTTAGCATTTTTTATAGATTTAGTATAGTCTTAAGTATTTATTGTATTTTTTTCAGATTTTATTAAAATAGTTTAGTATTTTTTATAATTTATTTTCATTAAAAACTAAAAAAAAATCATAAAAAATAAAATAAAAATCAAAAAAATATAAATATTTTTTTTAAAATTTTCTTTTATTGTATATTTTCTAAGAAAAATAAATTTGCATTCGTAGGGTAATTTTTGCAAAGTTTCACTTTTTAAAAGAACGAGATTCGTTCCCGTTTTCGTTTCTTCGCGTTTTTAGTCTTAATCAACTCCGTTTTCGATCTAGTTTTTTTTAAACTTCGTTTTTAATCACTTAGGACCCATTAAAAGAAAATAATAATTTAGGATTAAAATTTGAGATTTTAGGTTTTTAACACTCGCATTTTTACATTTACGTCTACATTTTAGATTTAAACCATTCTAGCTTTCGTTTTTAAGTTTTCTTTAATCGTTTTTGCATTTTTAATTGTAGTAATAGAAAAAAAACCAATCATATCCTCATTCAATTCAAACGTTGATTATTAATTCGTCATTCGATTTTCAATTGCACACCTCGTTGAGACATAACGACCCGGGAAATCAAACTTCCGGAAACATATATATTTTAATTTGAGAATTCTTAACCAATCCTTGGCTAAAGGTAATTGGTTGATTATTTTCCTATATTATTATATATATACTAATTGACGAATCAGTGTACAAGAGCCGGGAGAATGCTTTCAAGGTCAACCATTGGTCAACATTAAGAAGACAAAAACCCTCAAATTACCCAAATTTTCCCTTAACGTTAAATCAAAATTCATAAAAAACAACTAAAACCCTAACACCGTTATATTTTATTAATAAAAGATAACGGTCGTTAAAACCAAATCCTTATAACCTGTTAACCTTACTAAGCCCAAAACCATAACCCTTGGCCCAATCCTTTTTTGTTAAGCCGATGTCAATAACTCATTTTTACCCGGGTCAAAGAAAAATCAAACGCACCCTTTTATAACGCAGGAAATGTTGTTACTGTTTATCTTCTTCTCCGTTTAACCTTACGTCAAATCAAGGGGTAAATCAAAATTGACAGCGTGGAAGAAGAATTCAAGTGCCAAGCAGTGGATTGTGGGCACGAGTTTTACATCAATGAGAAGTATCTCTATTGGTTGAAACCCAACTAGGTTAACACGCGGGAATCTGGACAAGAAAAACACACCAATCATTGGATTTTTGCACTTAAAATGAGGTGCAAATGAAGACACAGGTTTGACACACGGATGCACATTTGCAATCCGTACAAGTGAGTTGCTCACTCATTTAATCTAACGACTCAAATCAAGGATCCAATGATGAGCAAATATTCAAGGGACAAGATCAAATGCGGGCAAAAGACCTAGAAGCATCCTCTCAAGGCTATAAATAAAGCTCCTCACTCACACGCAACTTATCTCCCTTTTTTCTGCATTTTTTTAAGTTTTAGTAGCTTATGTAATTTTTCATTTAAAATGTAATTTCCTTTTAAGCTTTTGTAATCTGTTTTAAATATCAATAAAATCATAGTTTGCTTTATTAAATTTGTTTGTGCTCTTTTATTTTTCAAAAAGTATTTTTATTCAAATGTGGTTTTTAATAAATAATAATGGGGGGCTTGGCAACTGTCTCATACAGCTCATTATAAGCATCTCTTAAGTCTCTAAGCTTAGATTTGAGCTCTAATTGATCAATAAGCTACTTAAATGTTGAAATCAGAAGTCCTTGATATAAATACGGATTTTGTGTGTTTGGTTGGTATGATATCTAGCAATGGAAAAGAGTTCTAGGACTTCTTATAGCTTATGAGCTTGTTGATTGACTCACATCGGAGCTTATTAAGCCTTGTTGTGGTTAGACATTGTAAGTTTCATTCTTTCAGTTTAATTTTTTTTAGGCCCTTAATGTCATTAGCTTTTTTAGGGCTTATTTTTGCTTATTTATAGCTTAATGTTTAATATAGTCTTATTAGTTGATACATGTTATCTGTTTTTAGTTTATATCACTTTTTTTAAATCTTAGGATTTCTTTATTTTACTATTAATAATCTATGAATAAAAAAATTATTTGCTTTGTAGTTAGCTTAGTTGTCTATCTTATTTAGTTGCTTAAATCTGCTATTTGGATCTTATAAAAGCTTATTATTATCTGGTATCTTTATTTTGTTCCTTAATTCTAAATATCATAAGCTAAATATGTATTTTGGAAAAATTAAGGGGTGTTTGGCTTAATGACAGCATTATCTTAGTCTATGTTGTATGTCAAAGGCTATTAAGTCCTTTGGTTATTCTTTAAATCCATATTGAGGTTTATGAGAATTAGTTTTAAAGCTTAGATTAGAGTTTATTAGCTTAAGTTGTGTTTTTGCATTAGTAGTTATAATTTATTTAGTATGAATTGAGATCTATTTGCATTTTATAGCTTGAATCGCGGTCCTAGACTTTTTTCATGCTTATTTGTTGTTGTTTTGGTGTTTTATTAAGTGTAGATGTTATTTCTTTAGCTTGCACTTGTTATATTTTGGTTTTGGTTCATGTTTGTGCACACTGCATCAGCAGGAAAACAAGATAAAAGGCCAAATTCTTGCATTAGATTGCAGGTATTATAATAATTTAGCTTTTATATTTTTTATAGGCATAAATAGTTTATAGAGTCAATGTAGATAGTTTATGGCTTATTTTAGCCTTATAAATCTATTGTTCTATCTGTTCTTTAGTCTGAAAGTTTTGTTATTTGTCTTTTCATAAAACTTAAAAAACTAAAAAATAGAGTAGTCTGCCTGCATGTCCTTTTTCAGTTAGCTTTTTCTCAGCCTTATTGATTTTCAAAATAGCTTTCAAAAGCATTTTTAAGTAGTCTTTAGGATAAGCTCTAAGTAGGTATAAGCTGTTTTGCTTAAAGTCCTTGTTAGTTAGCTTAATTTTTAAGTCAAAGGTTGCATAGGGTTGTTTGGTTTGTAGTTTTGCCATTAAGAGCTTATTTTGCTTTTTCTAGCTTATAGCATTGTTCTTTGTGCTCATTTCTACTTAGTTCTTGCCCTTATTAGATTATATGATTAACGTTAGCTTTGTAGTTGATTTGGTCTATGTTTTTAGAATTATACTTTGTATTTGTAGCTTATCAAAGTTTTCTTTAAAAAACCAAAAAATAAAGTTATGTAGTGGCTGTCCATGGTTTTAAGTGTTTTACAGCTTAATATTGGCTTTTTAAAATAATTTATTTTAGTAAAAGTGCTCATTTTTAGCTTGTCTACAACTTTGTTTTTATAAGTTTTCAAAAATAAAAAAAAAGGGAAGATGGAAATAGGGGGTGAGCAAGGCTCTCGTAACCCCGACCTCAATATCCTTTAATCTTGTATAGCTACACAAACAACACACACTCACTACCAAGTGCCCTGGGCGTTTTTTCGTTTATAGCCTTCACATATTTATTATTTTTATTCATTTTGTCATTTTAGTGTAATTAGCTGTTTATGCTTATTAAATCATCTTATTCGATTAGCTGTGTCAACCAAGCTTATTTTTTCCTAGGTTCCCCTCTCTAGTTAAGCTTGAATTTTTATATTTGGTTTAGTATTTTTAAATATTTATTTTTATTAAAAACTTTAAAAAATCATAAAAAATAGAAAAATAATCAAAAAAATAAAATTCTTTTTTAGAAAATTTTCTTTATTCCTATAGTTCCTAGGAAAAATAGTTTTGTTTCCGTAGGGTTAAAATTGTAAAATTTTGATTTTTAAAGAACGGGATTCGTTTCCGTTCACGTTTTTCGTGTTTTTAAGCTCATTTCAATTCCGTTTTTGTTCTAGTTTTCTTTAATCTACTTTTTAGTCAATTAGAGTCTATTAAAAGAGAAAAAATTATTTTTAGGTTTAATTTTGGAAATTTAGGATTTTTAATCACCATTTAGGATTCCCGTTTTGTGTTTTTAGTTAAGGTTTAATTTCCCGTTGTTAAAGTTAGGTTTAATTGTCCTTTAATTTGCTCTCCTTTAGGATTTTAGAAAACAAATCATCTTCGAACCAATTCAAATCATTGTCCAAATAACAAACGTGGTCTCAATTTCATAAATCTTCGAGGAATAAGACCCGGTAATCACTTACCGGTAAATATACGTATTATTATATATAATTGTAAGAATTTTCCTTTCTTCATTTGTCCTCAAGGGTAGTTTGGTAATTTTCTATTATATTTTATTATTACGTGTATAAAACTATACGAATCAAACAGTATTAAAGAGTTTCCTTAGAAATACATGAATAAACGATGGTTAAATAATGCTAAGCCTTCTAATACTGCAGAACCGTTGCAACCATCTAAGAAAATCAAGAAAACAGTACAGCCGACAAGAACTGATATTCAAGGATTTCTTTCAAGACATATTTTTTTGAGAGACGTATATAATTTTTATCAAACTACAATACAATAATATCCCATTCGTTTCTAAAATGTATTGTGTATCTTTTCTTATCATTTTTAAATTCTGCATTATGTTATTTTTGTTTAGTGTATTGTGATTCAGTAGCATTTACATAGTAATGCAGTATCTTATACATTATGATTCAGTAGCTTATACATTGTAATGCAGTAGATTATACATTGTGATGAAGTAAAATATTTTAGTACAATAACATATTGATCCAGTAATATCAGATATAAAACTTTAAAAGACACCTTGAGGTTTATCAACAATGATGTTATAGCTTTATACATTTGTGATGCAATAACTTTTTTAACTGAGATATACTAACTTTTTTTTAACTTTAATGCACTAACAAAATACATTGTGATGCAGTAACATTTTAACTGAGATGTACTAACTTTACTGCATCAAATTTTACTATGTAAATTTTACTGCATCAAATTGTAAATTTTATTGCATTAAATTGTATATTTTACTGCATCACAGTGTAAATTTTACTGCATCAACTTCTATATTTTACTGCATCATAGTGTAAATTTACTGCATTAAATTGTATATTGTACTGCATCACTATGTAAATTTTACTGCATCAAATTGTAATTTTACTGCATTAAATTTAGTTTTATACACTGTGATGCACTAGTATTTTCAGTACATCATAGCGAACAATTTAGTTAACCACAGATTATAATAAGCTCATTCAGAATCAACACCAATCAAAATTACTTAATACAAAACAAACATTATGCTCATTAGAACTACATTACTTAGTATTAAACATTTAGTAATCCAAAGTATTACAACTAAAAATTTGAAACATCTAGTAAAATTTACTCCATTTTTTGAAAGTAACAACTATAATTTCTCTACGAATGAAAGCACTTCAAATCTCTCTCACTGGTTCTTTAATTCTTTCATATATTAGGTTGATCTTCACTCCATTTTTAGGATTTAGAATCTTGCCAGTCTCGTCGCCCTTTACGTGAAATTTCCAGTCTCGTTGCCTTTTCCTAAGCAAGTTGTTACAAACATGCTAACCTGTGAATACCAAGATAGATTACAAAAGTGATGTACTATCTTATAAACTAATTGATGCACTTAATATAAAAATAAAAAATTCATTTCCTACCACATCACAGGCAAAAGCAAAAAAACTTGTATCAACAAAGCATAAAAACATATTTACGCACATTATACGACCTACACGAAGTCTGATGCATCCTTATACACTACAAGTGAGGAGCTAATGCATAACAATGTAAAACCAAGTACATCGTCCATACAACCAAGAAACAAAAAAACATTTCGACATGTAAGGAAACCTAGAATACCCTAGGTGCCAATGTGTGACAACTTTGAAATTCCTACTGCATCACAATTCAAATTCAAGTGCATTGCACATACAACCAAGCATACATACACATTTACAAATATAAAAAACCTACACTCAGTCTATTTCATCCTTATATACGACAACTAAACACATAACGCATCACGCTTCAAATTTAAGAGCATCCCACATACAACCAAGCAAACAAACACATTCGGCACATAATGCAACCTACATGTAGATCAATTTCATCATTC
Organism: Tanacetum coccineum; assembly: GCA_026074375.1. Lineage (NCBI taxonomy): Eukaryota > Viridiplantae > Streptophyta > Magnoliopsida > Asterales > Asteraceae > Tanacetum > Tanacetum coccineum. Next base: position 25,670 of record BQNB010076711.1, read on the forward strand.
AAGGACAACCTCAACACTGATCTCAGGTTCAAATTCTAGTGCATCCACCATATATAAACCAAGCATACAAAACACAATCCATATGAACAACATAAAGTAACCTACTGCATTACAGTTCATTTTCTACAACATCACATACAAAAGCAAGAAAACATAATCAATTTCGTTAAAAACGAAAAAAACCATTATTTACACTTAATAAAATCCTGTTTCGTAACAACGTAAGTAAACTAGTGCATTACAATTCATGACCTAACGCACCATCTGACAAAAGCAGGCAAAGTCAATCAATTTCATTAAAACCGGCAAGCCACATTTACACTAAATCATGCCTCTTGAACACCGTAAGTATACTACAACAATTATTGTGCAATTTTCTACCACATAAAAGACAAAAGTAGGAAAGCAAAATCAATTTCGTTAAAAACGGCAAGCCACGTTTACACTAAATCAGGCATATGAGCAACGTAAGTAACCTACTGTATTACAGTTCATTTCCTACCACATCAAACACAAAAGTAGGAAAAGCAAAATCAATTTTGTTAAAAATGGCAAGCCATATTTACACTAAATCATGCATATGAACAAAGTAAGTAACCTACTGCATTACAATTCATTTCCTGCCACATCACAGACAAAAGCAAGAAAACATAATCAATTTCGTTAAAAACGACAAACCACATTTACACTAAACAATTCCTATGAACAACGTAAGTGAACTAGTGCATTACAATTCATGACCTACCACATCACAGACAAAGCAGGCAAAGACAATCAATTTCATTAAAACAGGCAAGCCACATTTATACTAAATCATGCCTCTGAACTACGTAAGTAACCTACTGCATTACAGTTTATTTTCCACCATATCAAATTCAAAAGTAGGTAAGCAAAATCAATTTGGTTAAAAACAGCAAACCACATTTACACTAAATTATGCCTATGAACAACGTAAGTAACCTACTGCATTACAGTTCATTTCCTACCTCATTAAAGACAAAAGAAGGAAAGCAAAATCAATTTTGTTAAAAACGAAAAACCAAATTTACGCTAACTCATACATATGAACAACGTAAGTAACCTACTACATTACATTTCATTTCCTACCACATCATAGACAAAAGCAAGAAGATACAATCAATTTCGTTAAAAACGGCAAGCCATATTTACACTAAATCATGCATATGAACAACGTAGTTAACCTACTCCATTACAGTTCATTTCCTACCACATCACAGACAAATGCAAGCAAACACAATCAATTTTGTTAAAAATGACAAACCACATTTACACTAAATAATTCCTATGAACAACGTAAGTAAACTAGTGCATTACAATTCATGACCTAGCACATCACAGACAAAAGGAGGAAAAGACAATCAATTTTATTAAAATCGACAAGCCACATTTACACTAAATCCTACCTATGAACAAGGTAAGTAACCTACTGCATTAGAGTTCATTTTCTACCACATCAAAGACAAAGATAGGAAAGCAAAATCAATTTCGTTAAAAACGACAAGCCAAATTTACGCTAACTTGTGCAAATGAACAACGTAAGTAACCTACTGCATGACAATTCATTTTGCTACCACATCAGAGACAAAAGCAAGAAACACAATCAATTTCGTTAAAAATGGCAAGCCATGTTTACACTAAAACATGCATATAAACAACATAAGTAACTACTGTATTACAGTTCATTTCCTGCCACATCAGAAACAAAAGCAAGAAAACACTATCAATTTTGTTAAAAATGACAAACCACATTTACACTAAATAATTCCAATGAACAACGTAAGTAAACTAGTGCATTACAATTCATGACCTACCACATCACAGACAAAAGCAGGCAAAGACAATCAATTTCATTAAAACCGGCAAGCCACATTTACTTTAAATCATGCCTATGAACAACGTAAGTAACCTACTGCATTATAGTTCATTTTCTACCACATCAAAGACAAAAGTAGTCAAGCAAAAACAATTTCGTTAAAAACGGCAAGCGACGTTTACACTAAGTCATGCCTATGAACAACGTAAGTAACCTACAACATTATAGTTCATTTTAACCCCCAAAAAGACAAAAGTAGGAAAGCAAAATCAATTTCGTTAAAATCGGCAAGCCAAATTTATGCTAACTCGTGCATATGAACAACATAAGTAACCTACGGCATTACAATTCATTTCCTACAACATCAAAGAAAAAAGCAAGAAAACATAATCAATTTTGTTAAAAATGGCAAGCCATATTTACACTAAATCATGCATATGAACAACGTAAGTAACCTACTGCATTACAGTTCATTTCCTACCATATCATAGACAAATGCAAGGAAACATAATCAATTTCGTTAAAAATGACAAACCACATTTACACTAAATAATTCCTATGAACAACATAAGTAAACTAGTGCATTACAAATCATGACCTACCACATCACAGACAAAAGCAGGAAAAGACCATCAATTTCATTAAAATTGGCAAGCCACATTTACAATAAATCATGCCTATGAACAAGGTAAGTAACCTACTGCATTACAGTTCATTTTCTACCACATCAAAGACAAAAGTAGGCAAGCAAAATAAATTTCGTTAAAAACGGCACATAACGTTTACACTAATTCATGCCTATGAACAACGTAAGTAACCTACTGCATTACAGTTCATTTCCTACCACATCAAAGACAAAAGTAGGAGAGAAAACAAGCAAAATCAATTTCATTAAAAATGGCAAGCCACATTTACACTAAATCATTCCTATGAACAACGTAAGTAATCTACTGCATTACAATTCATGACCTACCACATCACAGACAAAAGCAGGCAAACACAATCAATTTCATTAAAACCGGCAAGCCACATTTACACTAAATCATGCCTATGAACAACGTAAGTAACCTACTGCATTACAATTCATTTCCTACCACATCACAGATAAAAGCAGGCAAGCAAAATCAATTTTGAGAAAAACGGCAAGCCATATTTACACTAAATTATGCCTATGAACAACGTAAGTAACCTACTACATTACAATTCATTTCCTACCACATCATAAACAAAAGCATT
>BQNB010076712.1:0-31075 GCA_026074375.1 Tanacetum coccineum
TGATGATGACAACAACGCGATTGAGGATGAACCTGAGGTGGACGTCTCTAAGCTTACAGGGAAACAGAAGAAATTGTTTGAGCCAAGGCTTAAGATGGTAATCTGAATATATATCCAATTCTTTTTCCCTTGGCTATGATTTATGTTCGCAATAGTGCTCACTCTGTGTTTCTTCATATGCAGAACGAGGCAAGGAAAGCCAATCAAACCACCATGGTAGCATACAAGAAAAGAATGGAGGCTCCACAAGAGTCGAGAGGAATATCAAAACAAACATGGATGGAGGATAGGAATAAAAAGATCGGAAAACTTCTCGATTATAATGGGATGGATATGTCAAAAGCATACATGTTAGATATGCAACAGATGGCAGAGGCAAAATACAAAAAGTGGGAGAAGGAACCTGCTCCAGGCGGTTGGGATGGTATGACCTTTTTACTATTTTCTTAGCTATCAAATAAATACTCCCTCTTTCCAGTTTTTTATAACAGCCAACTATAGTTATCATTATTAAAAGCTATTTGTTTATTGCCGTCATTATGTATAAATTTTCTGGTGTTGGTTTGGGTCAATGAGTTTCTTTTCTTTATTCTATATGGGAGGGTTTTTAGATGTATCCAATAATTGTATGCTGCCATATAGAATGAACTGAAAATCTTATTAGGAGTCGTTGATGTATGCTGTCCAAGTCACATCTAATGATATTTACGATGCTCTGTCTTGCAGCTATTACCTCACTCGAAGAACAAGTTATAGCACTCCAAGAACTTGGATTTCCTGGCTGGAGTGAGAAAAATGTGCAGGTTCAGCAACAAGTCATAGAAGTTGTAAGCCATATAGCTTCAACTGCAACAAAGTTCCCTATGAAGTGTGTTGTACTATGCATAGCAGGTAATAAAGCTTACTATAAATCCTTCACTTGCTTTAAATCCGAGTTATTAAGATAGAGCATTGTTTTATGAGTTTGTTATACATCTGAGTTTATATTTTTGCTTGGCAACAGGTATTTGTGAAAGGGTTGCTGATATTAAGACTTGTGCCCAAGCCATGAAATGCCTAACCACATTCTCTGAAGCAATGGGCATAGGTTTTATATTTGAAATAGTAAGTTTGACTAATAAACCTTTCATGAACCTGGGCAATTGTTTTTTATTTACTTTATTAATGTTTAGTTTGACACTGAAATGCTTTTAGACGTCCAAGATAATGAAAGAGCACAAAAACCCAAAGGTTCTTAGTGAGGGACTGTTGTGGATGGTATTTTCTGTTGACGATTTTGGTGTTGCACATTTGAAACTGAAGGATGTATTTGATTTCTGCAATGATATTGGTTTACAGTCTAGTGCTGCTGCTACTACTATAATTGCTACCATTAAACTTATTGGTGTGTTACACAAACTTGTTGGTTCTGATATCAAGGCATTCTTGTCAGATGTCATGCCAGCCCTTCTTAGTGTAATAGAGGCTGAGTGCGAAAAAAATCCTTTTGAGGTACGTATTTGTATTTTGCCTTTAAAATCATGATTATTTTTCTATTATACCTTACTGACGTATTTCTCATGCTGCACCAAAGAAGACTGTCATGGCATCTCATTCGGTATCATCTGTCTTTGGTAGTGGGTTGGATAGTTTGCCACGTGAGGATAATAGTAGAAAGATAACACCAAAACTCTTGAAAGGATTGGAATGTTCTGATTGGAAGGTGAATGAACATTGCACCATAAGTCACATTGTTGATTATGCACAGATGGGTTTGGAATCTATTGAGGCTGTTAATAAAATAGTTGAAGAAGCTAACAAGCGTATTCATCCTACTGGAACTGGTAATTAATGCACCATATACAAGAAGTCTTATCTTACACTCATTTTTATGTTACACTCATTTTTATGTTACACCTATATGTGTATATATATTTTTCACCTAGTATAAACTTATGTTTTCATTTGCTATATAGGTCTTGAAAAATGTAAGAGATATTCATGGACTGGCGTTGGCAATTGTTCTTGAACCATTGAATTCACATGGTGAATTTCCAGAAGTACATGACAAAACAAGAGCTACCAGAACTTGGCCAACAGTGAAAACAACTTCCAAAGATCGTAAAGTACTAACGAGATACGGATCAAAGTCAAAAGTATAGCTGTACTTCGGTAATGAACATGGCAATCTATACTATTGTTTTTTCCTAGTAATGAAATAAATTACATTGTTTCAATTTTGTATTTTAAGAGAGGGGTTTCAGCAAAGGGGTCAAAAGCAGTGTCTATAATGTCTGTTCAAGATATATTTGGACCTGTGGGTGGCAGGTAATATAAACCTCCTGGTTTTTTTTTTCCTTTTTCTTTGATATTCTTGTACTTTTATCCCTCCATACCTACTGAAAAAGTGACTTCTTAAGTTGTGTTTTTAGTTAGCTTTCTACACCTACAGAACCTCAAAGGGAAAGACATCCATGGCACAAACCATACTGTAATTGCCCCCACAAACTGCAATGACGCTACCCGGACAGGTCAACGGGGTTTTAGGACCTTCACAAATCATAATACACAATGTATTCCTCTTTCTTTCCCAAACGCCAAACCCCATTTTCACAAAATCAATCAAATGGGCAACACACAATCAAATGGATCCAATTCTAATCACATTGCAAAACAACTCAAATCATCATCTTTAAAACCATCAAGAAAAAACTCAATTTCAAGATTGCATTCATACCCTGATAACATAACACCAATCACAAGACAAATCCAAGCTCCATGTAGAATTATATCCGGTTTTAACTCGACCCAGAAAAGATTTACGCGAAATATGCAAAAAAATCCAGTCTTGATGAACAACATTTGAAGTATATTCGCGCGAAAGAAAGGTCTAGAGAACATATGGCTCTCCTGAACAGGTGTTGATTAATACACTTAAGCTGTTATTATTTGTGGTTCGTTGTATTACTGAATGAACAAACTATTCAATTGCAGTCTGTGGAAGGTATGAAAGTGGTGAGAGTCAGGAATTTTTAGCCATAAGTAAAGACCCCGAGGTCCATTTAGTAGACGAGCTAATCACAGATGCTGACAGGCTTGTGTAGTGTTTATCACTAATGTACTACTGAAGTACCGTCTCTTCTACTCAAGTAACCGTCAACTTCGACTGAATACCGTCTGGCAAAGGCCTGAACAATTGACATTTATGGAACTTACTTATGAAATTCATCCATCTGCATTAGAAAAAGATAAAATGTTTATTGTCCTAGTTGCCTTTTTATGGGGTAAGGGATATAAGAAAATACTTAAAAGGATCTTGGATTTAGCCAATCAAGTGCTACAACAAAGATTATAATTGAATTGGACTCTTATAAGCATATATTAAATTTTGTGCTCTAATAGGTGATAACAATGTAGAGGCTAAAGGATTCGACTTTCTGGCACCTACTACTCGCAAAAAATTCTATGCGTGTATTGCGCTATCTAGCTTAAAAAGACTAGTACTCATTCCCTTTTTTCATACATAGCAGCAATATTTACTAGGGGTTGAAAATTTGAGGCATTGGGAAATATGTCAAAAAAATTTTGGGTTACTAGTCGAATCATGTATGGTTCACTTGACTCGAACCACTTTTTGTGCAAATGATTAATGCTATTTCTTCACACGAACTTACACTTTACAAATATAAGTTTCTTTATTAGATAATTGGGACGGGTTTGGAAATGGGTCAAATGTGTTTGTCAAAACTGGCAAGTTTTATCTAGGAAGTGGAATCAGGTATATTATTTTAACAGAAGACTCGCTTCCTTTTTAGCTAACTTTGACCCGCTAGAGATAGAACACAATGTGGAATATCTCGAAATATGGTCTTAGATTTGTCTTTTCCCCATTTGTGCATTGATTTTATGGGAGTAAGTCCAGGCGTTGGAAAGAACGTTGAGTACTAGCTCTTGGAAAGTTTTCTGGACATCTGGTTTATGATAAAGACATTCGGTTTAACGGATAAAACTTATCAAAACAGGTCAATAAATTTATAAATTTCCATTTATCGATGAACTTTTTCGTGGGCATAATTTTTGTTTCTAATTACACTATTTTATGCAGGTTAAAAACGGAGTCCTTTCAGAAGAAACAAAAAATTTTTAGCCCTGGCAGAACAAATGATTTTATATGATAGATGCACACATCGGTCATATTACTTAGTTAAGTGCATAAATTGTCCCTTGGTTTGTCATGTTTAATGAAAATGGCCCATAATCTTTTTTTCCCGGATCTTCTCCCTATAGTTTTGCCTCGTATCGGGTTTGGTCCCTTGACCAACTATTTCTTTAGAGTATTTCGCCATTAATTGCTGGTTTGAAGATGGTGGAAATGACATAAATACCACTCGTAATTGGTTTCAAAATAGTCATTGTTTTTAGGTTTTTGGGTTTTTTTGGTTATTTTTAATATTTTAATCTGTTTTAATTTTTAACCATTGTCTATACGTTTCCTTTTATGTTTTAAACCTGGTTTTTTAAGTTTATACGATTTTTGTGCGTTTGGTTACGTTTTTACATGCGTTATTTGTTGCCAAAATTTATTTTTACTTGAACGTTTTACATTTTCATCCGTTTTTAACTTTTGAACGTTTTACGTTTTCATCTGTTTTTATGCGTTTTTTACTATTGTCTGTCCATTTTTGTACCTTTTCATACGTTTTGTACGTTTTGTCCGTTTTTTTGTTCATTTTCATCCGTTTTTACATGTTTTCTTTCGTTTTTACGTTTGGTACGTTTTTACGAGGGTATTTATGTCATTCCCAACATCTAACTAGCAATTAACGGTCAAACTAACGGAATTAGTTGTCAGTGAACCAAACCCGATATGGGTAAAAACCATAAGGAGATTATTCGGAATAAAAAGTTTTAGTGGACTATTTCGTTTAAACCCAAACAGACCAAATGCGATTATGTATTAACCTAAAGTAATATAGAGTTCTGTCTGCACACCCTATCCCGATTTTTGACGCAAATGCCGATGAACGTAAGAATCATAAGGGAACTATTCAAAGAATAACAACTTACAAATAAAAAAAACCAAGGCAACAAGACTACAATGTATTGACAATTAATAGGCTTTCAATATAACTGTATCCTTAAGTATGTAATCTACATGTAGAAACCATATCTTAATTAATTGGCGAGCACCAGGACTGCTTGCCACTATAGGTGTTTGCAAGCAACTAATTTTCCTAAACCAAGTACAAGTAATTTCATATTTAGCATGTTGCACTAAAGAACAAAAAAACCACAAAAAAACCACACAAACCATAAGCAAAGCAACGAGTTGCTTAATTGATACACTCCACCAAACAACAGACATAAAACATAAACATGACTTCACATTAACACTTGATAGTTCATACAAAAGATAGACATATATAGACACCCCTAAACCCAAGACAACATACAAAATATAAACACTGTGACAAACGATCTATACAAACCCCCTAAAACCTAAGGCATACCAACAAAACACCATTCAAACCCATAAGGCCACACACCACTACATTACTGTTGGGAGTTTGAAAAAAGTATTTGCACTCACACTCTTTAGAATATTAGGTACAAAACATAGGAACGAGTACCGCGACAAAAATATTCGGTGTCCATGTCTGTTCGAATTGAAGTCCGATCGCTTGTACAAACAAAGCATAATGTATCGGGTTGTTGCTCAGACTGAATGAGACCGGACACCAAAGACCCATATTAGAGAAAGGACAACTGAGGACCGAAAAACGAATAGTTCGTAATTCCGGTTCGAACTGTTAGGATTGATAAAGTGACGATCATATTGAGATAAAAAGTCTTGTAATAATATATAGAAATAATACTTATGAAATAGGGTAATGTGGTGAAAGATTCGTGACTAAAATAAAGTCAGAGATCCAATATATAGTAAAATTCTAAAAGAGAAGAGCTCCATTCTCATTCTTGTAAATGGGTATAAATACCCCACCACCACCTCATTTGTGAAGTGTATCTTGTGTGTGTTTTCCAAGTGTCTCTTAATCTCATTCTTATCTTTCTCTAATCCTCCTCCTTCCTCTTTCTCTCTCTACTTTCTAATCTTTCTCTCTCTAGATTAAACACTTTATTGCTTATTGATCCTGAATTCAAGACCTAACAAGTGGTATCAGAGCCAAGGAGCGATATTGTGTGTTTTTTGTGTCTTTTTGCTGAATTTGAGCTTATTTTGTGCTTATTGCTAATTTCGGGTATGTTTTATGAAACCGAGATTGATTGCTTACGGTTTTATCGTAAGAATCTGGCAAGTATTAGTACCCATTTGCTTATTTTTGCTTATTTTTGATATTCTGCCAGCCTTTCATTTCAAATTCAGAAAAATATTGGTTACATCTGTCAACTGGTCAAATTCGGAGTTTTACTGGGTCAAATACATAAAGTTTATGTTTCAACTGGTCAAAGTTTGTTAACACTTGGTCAAAGTTTTGTATATCATTCCGGATCAAAAGTTGTTAATTTGTCAAGTTTGTTTACATCTGGTCAAAGTTTGTTACATCTGGTCAAACTCGAAAGTCAAATTCGGTGTTGATTGTTTTTGATAAATCAATCTCGACAATCTCGGAAGTTAAACTCGAAAGTCAAATCGAAGTCAAATTCAGTAATTTTTTGGTCAATAGCAAACTCGGAATTCAAATTCGGAAGTCAAATTCAGTAATTTTTTGTCAATGGTCAAACTCGGTTTTCACTTAACACGTTTTTAAAAACGCGTTTTGGGACTAAATCTCATTCAGATGGTGATTTATTCTGCGAATTTTGAAATAAAATTAAATAAAATAAAATAAAGAACACTTAATTACTTTGTTAATTAATTCTCTCTTTATCCACAAAGTACTATCACTTAAGGAGTTACGTTGTAGTGCTAGTGACTCACGTAGGTGAGGATTATTTCAATAAAGAGATTCTAAACAGATCTATAACATGAAAGCCTAAGTCACAAACAACTTGGGGGATATTACATTATATCAAGTTTGTCATATTAAGTTTTCTCCATCAGTGGTCATGTACAAAGCCGTAGCAGAATTAGCGGAGGAGGAATTGAATTAGTCAGAGAAAGACAAATAGAGGTTCTTTACGGCAATGATTCTTATTCTTTACCGACTTTATTCACTTCACACAATGTTGTTCTAATCGAATATTCGGCGAACTCAGTATTATGATTTTTTGATAGTCCATCGAATGCAATCAGGGGGGAGAAAAGGAAGTATTAGATATATTGCATAATCAAGGGAAGAATGTTGTACTTATCTCACCTCAATTCTTTCTTTCATACTTAAAGTCCACTTCTTTCTTAGGAGATTGATTTTGTATGCTTTCAACCTCCAGATGGATGGATGTGTGGTAAGTATGTGCAATAAGTGAGAGAGTTTGTAGAATCCCTTGCATGATCCCGGAACGGAATGTTTCATTTAGAAACCAAAAGCAGTTCATTTTGATGTGGTTGGCTTCTTTTTCTTCTTCTTCTTCTTCTTCTTCTTCTACTTCTCTGATCCTCTGATTCTGATTCTACTTCTACTTCTACTTCTACTTCTACTTCTACTTCTACTTCTACTTCTATTTCTTCTTCTATGAAGCTACATCACAGTTTCTGAATTCGCTTACAATACGGATTTTGGTTTGGGGGGAAGCTGATTCAGAAACATCAACAAAAAAAAGTAGATGAAGAAAGCTGTGTGAAGACATGCAGTATGAACTGGGGGGAAGCTAACTCAGTTTATACAAGTTACATTGTATCGTCTGCAAGTAATGGAAAGATTGCAAGCAGAGCACTTATAATTGTAACTTGTAGGATACATTGTATTAATTCCATATGCCACGCACACTTTGGAAGATTATTAGGATTAAAAATGTGTGTGTATATAGAAATTATATTAGTTTCTATATAGTCTTAAACACAAGGACTAGAAATATAATTAGCCAAAAGATGGCTTGTGTTTAGACTATAAATACCCCCTCTAATCTTCCTTAGGGGGATGAACTTCATAATTGTAATTTTCACTAATCATTCAATAATAACGACTTTCTCTCTCAACAAGACTTTTTATACAATTTCCATCAATCCCGACCCATAACAATCGAGATAGTGATTGAGAAACCTCACAGTCAGGATCCTCATTCTAATTATGATCATCTTTGTTTACTAGTTATACTTTTCCCTAACACTTTTTTCGACAAAAACTACATTTTTCCCCATACTTTTTTAAAACTATGATTAAAAGTAAGACTATTAGTTACACTTTGTAAAAAGTGTGGGTAAAAATAAGACTATTACTTACACTTTGTAAAAAGTGTGGGTAAAAGTAAGACTATTACTTACACTTTGTAAAAAGTGTGGGTAAAAGTAAGACTATACTTACACTTTTTAAAAAGTGTGGGTAAAAGTAAGACTCTTACTTATAATTTTTAAAAAGTGTGGGTAAAACTCAACTTTTGCTTACATTTTATGTAAAGTGTGGGTAAAAATTATACTTTTGCTCACACTTTTTAAAAAGTGTGAGCAAAACTAAACTATTGCTTACACATTTGAAAAGTGTAGAGTAAACAGTACTATTACTTACACTTAAATTTGTGTGTCATTAAAATGTTGTGTCACAATAATGCCTCTTTTTGTAGTGTGATCTACTGTCGCCACGGATATCTACTTTTTTATGCCAATTTCTATACCGAACAATCAAAGCCCCTTTTACTAAGAGGGGTGTCTGCACTTGCTTAATTTAAGTGCTGCCTTTAACAATTGAGCCATTTTATCTCTTAAGGGTGCCTAGTTGAAGGGGGCCCCCAAAGGTCTTAAAGAAGACCCAAATTTGATCCTAGCTGGTTAAACATCTTGTGATGGCCACAGAAAAGTCTAGAACGGTCACGGAATACTGGTCAGTTGGTGCCGTGTTGGATGATTTCTAAGATGGTGTATGATGATAGAAGACGAGGATGACATTTATATATGTTTTTGGTACAAATTTAACTTTTAGCTCTATGCCAACTTTGACTAAACTAAAAGATATGTTTCTGCATGCATTTAAGAACTCAAAGATGCATACTTCTCCTCTGACCATTCTGAGCCTTTAAATGAGACCTTATCATTTAACCAGGAAAAAAGTTGACAAACGGTTGCAAAAAGAGAATCACTCTATATGCTTAAGTCTGAAAACATCAATGAAGTTACTCTCATAATGTTGGTCAAAGTTAACAATGATACTCATAAAACGAGAATCAACATAATTGAGTAGCTAACCTTGAGCAATAGCACGAACACCTTGATCCAGCTTATTTTTACTCCACAAACACTTCGAAAACAAGCCCCCCATCCCTTTCGCCCTCCTCGCGCCAAACACTCTCCCAGTCAATGCCAACTCCATAGCATTCCAAACCCACACAATTCCGGCAGACGCTGCAACGTCCCTAAAGTTGGCAGTAATCCCGAACATCATGCTTCCTTAACAGAAAACATTGCAACCATCACAGAACAATACCAAACATCACAAGTAACATTATATATCCAACCCTCGCACCAATACAAACACCCCATGCACAGCAGCAAAGCAACCACCACCTTCCAACATTTCCAATAGAGCAACTCACCGCCTCCAGCATGTACAGTACAGGTGGTAATTTAAGAGTTGCGTAAACATTTAATAGGTGGTAATCATGTATTTAATTATTAAGTCCCGATGTATACTCCCTCGGACCCAAATTAATTGTCCACCAACTCACAACACACAGTTTAAGAAAAACATAATTGTTTATTTTTTCTTCACTTTTTGCAGAATTTATGGGTTTATACCTACTTTGGCAAAAATTCAATCAAGGTTTTTTTTGTTTCGCTAATATAGCCATCTTAAAGCTTATTTGGTTTTGCGTTAATGTTTCATACGCTCATCTATTTGGCCCTTCTTTTGAAACTTTTGGCTTATATAAGTTCATTATGCCATAATAAACTTATATAAGCCAAAAAGTTTTGAAATAAGCCACAAATAGTAAAGCAAATAAGCCATAATCTAGCTATATAAGTCGAAACAAACACCCCTAAGTTCAATTTAATCCAGTAATTTTCTTCACACTCAACTACTCTACGATGAGTAAATATGACATAGTAAATAAATTTAGACACACATATTAACGCTCATGCGCATGTAATCATCTAACGTAATAAAAATAATATAGGGTTCTAGGCACAAGTTAAAGAGGGCCCCATAGAGCATGAATGGCCGTCCCCATTATCCTTCAGCATCATGCCTGCCCCACAATGACTAACTGACTATTTAGAAGGTGACACGTAGCCAGTTAGACCTTCTTTAATTGTTTGGCCCACTATATATAGAAAACATACACATAATTTAAAATAAGCTCAAAAATAACTCGATCGGCCTATATATATATATAATACTATAATATAAATATATATATAAATATATATATATATATATATATAACACCACCTGCATCATCTTAATCTGACTAAGAGCTTCTCACCAGAGCGGCCACGGTCTGAAGGGACATCATCATAAGAAAAAGAAATCGGAGTTCAAAGCAGCAAGATCAATTCCCGCGCAAAAGTGTTTGCCTCTGCCGGATAAGATGATGACCGAGACTTCCGGGTTTTGGTCTAATGAGGATAAGGCGCGTGGAAACTACGCCTGAAGAAAGGCGTGTGAGAGCGGTGTGCAACGTGTATAAGTTCAATTTATAAAGGGTTTGAAAAAAACAACTGAAAAAAATGATTTGTGCTCCGTTATTTGGTGATTTCTAAGGTGGTGTATGATGATATTTTTGCTGATGATCCGATGTTGTCAACTAATTGAGTTTTGTTTTTTCTATACGTTTTTGTGTGTTTAGTTATAACTCTTATACTAACTTTGACTAACTAAAACATTCATATTTTTTCTAGATGTTTTATATCTTCGTTTTGATATTATGGTTAAGTGTTTCGTGTAATGTTTAAACACAAATTTAAAAAAATATCAAATTGTAATTGCAAAAGGTTATAACATACGATAATTCAATTAAAAGAAAAATTCTTAACATATACTAGTATCAAAGAACATATAAAAGCATTTAGTGAAACTGAAAATAAAACATTACATCAATTATGAAATAACTAACGATGCATGTTACTCGTTAAGTAAACTTTTGGTCCACGACATTTGAGGTGCAGGCTTCTTCTTGACCGAACCCTTTGAGCGGCTTAACTACTACTCTAACTTTGTAGTTCTACGTGATATCCCTCTAGATAATGCAACATAAAGCTGCCCAGGCGAGAAACACATAGTCCAACAAATAGACACTCACATTTGGAATTGTTTGGCTTTGAGCTTATGAAATTGTTTTCTTTTTAGTTTGAAAAGGTACATGTCTTATTCAGATGGAGCAAGAGAAATTCTTAGCAAGAGTACTCTACCTCTAGCGTGTTAGCCGACAACAATCTATATGATAAAAAAAAAAATGGGGGGATGGTGGTTTAAAAAAAATTTTAAAAAAAATTAGGTTCAACAAGTGTTTCCATATCAACCTCGTGCCATTACATAATCCATTTGTCAGATCGAGATTATCAGGTATCTAATTTTCAAGCGCAAGTAGTGAGGGGGAAATATGAGCGAGTGTTAAAATTCTATAAGATAAAAGTTGTTCTTGTTGTCTTCTTTTCATAAACAATAGTAAACTTTATTCTTGCTAACTCTTGCTAAACCTATATGTGATATAATTCATTTTTTAGAACCTTTGTTTGTTTTAATATGAAATTATTTGTTTGAGGGTGTGTTTGGTTTGAGGTATGAGAACGAGGGAATGACTTTCTTTTCATAGAAGTTGTTTGATTTATGAGTTTTGTCATTAGGAATGGGTAGGAAACTAGGCATTTTCTATATCCTTCATTTGTGATGGATTTGTAGACAACCTATACCCATAATGATTCCATAATACAAACCAAACACCCGTTGAAAGTTAATCTACTTATCATTATTCCTAAAAGTTATGAGCATCGGACTCACTTATCCAGAATGAGTATAAAACCCTCCAAAGTCACGTGACTTCCACACGCAAAAAAAAACAAAACATAAAGAGTAAGGTCCTCTAAAGTTCATTTCCCCCACAAAGATAACTACGGTGCTAATGCGAGACTCAGTTTTCTTTATCTTTGTGAGGGAACTTTACCTCTAAAGAAACATAAAACCCAATAAAACACTAAAATACCCCTTTCTTCAACCTGCGATTTTGGCGATTCGAAGGTATTAAATCCCAATAAAACCATAGTTTCATCTGTTCATATATCTATTTGACTACATAATTATTATTATATGTGTTGTTGTTTCATGTGCTCAGATTTATTTATTTATTTGGTGTAGTTGTTATTATGCACTCCATCTATTTGATCAAATGTCAATTAAAAAAAATGCTTAAATTGCAAGGACAAGGACATGATGTTCTTGGGTAGGTCAACATCAATATATGCTTTAGTCATTGAATTTGAAGACCAATATACAAAGAATTTTTAAGGTTTCTTGGGAGTCAACACCTTGTTTGATGATCCCAAAGTCATAATTAAGTGAACATTTAGGCATTTCCTTAATCAATGACTCATAAGCCGATTCCTCACTTGTGTCAACTAAATCTAAAGGTTCTTCAACAGCTAACCATGCAATTCCCTCGTCATCTTTGTTAGATCCTGAATTACTAACAACAGTTATGTCTTTCTGATCCAATAGTGGCGTTTCTCTTCGCTCTTCAATGTATGCAATGGTGTTGGTGTCTTTGGGGTCGCCCTCTCTTTCTTTCTTTTCTTCCTCAGCCATGCTATCACGGGAGTCATTTTGTTGCTTGGGATGTATCGTGATGGCATTGATTGAAACATGGATATGGGTTGAGCATTGTGGGTCTTCAGTTGGGTAAGAACGAGCAGACAAAACTAGAGAAGTACTCAGTTTCGGGTTCTTAACCGTGTCGCTAGGTAGTGATCCTGTCAATCGATCGGTGATGGCCTCTTAGTATTGTGTCGATTTTATAAGTCATCTCATTCTGTTGTTGTTTGAAATCGGCTTCAAACTTGGATAGCCTAGCATCTTGAGATGCCATGAAGTTGGATACCAATCCTTCTAGATTTGATTGATTGTTAAAGCTTTGAGGATTGTTGTCGAAAGGATGGTTCGGGATCGAACCATTGGGTTAGAACCGGTTAGGTGAGTTTGAAAAATTATTTTAGAAATGTTAGGGTTGTCTCCACCTAAGGTTTGGGTGACTTTTGCATGACGGATTGTAGGTGTCACCAAGATTGTTTTGCTCGGGCTTAAAAGTGTACCACTTACCTCCTACTTCGTAGGTACGTGAGGATGCATATTCAATAAAGCATGTTTCGGTTGTATTCCCATGCAATACTGAGAGTGTTCGTGGGAACCACTGCAATCTCGCCTAGGTGTAGTGGATTTTTAATCACTGAAAATAGGTTGCGTCAAAGCAAGATGAGCTTCCATCAACGTTAAACTTGATTCTCAAGCTCGATGAGTTGCCGGGGTCGGAATACTCAGGGACATCTTTAGGAAAAATGATTGCTTACCGCTTAGCGAAAACCGTTGGGTTCGTTTTAACTTTCGTTGTCATAGAGGGCGAGATCCTCTAATAATGCCTAGGATTGTTTGGCGTTTCTGTCAAGAAGCTTACCACTGGCCGATTGGTCAATGGTTCGTCTTGTGACTGGATTGACATGGTCATAAAATATTTGGACTTAGGGCCAAAGGTCGATGCCATAATGAGGTACTTTTTGTAGTTAGTCCTTGAAACGAGTCCATGCTTCAGATAGAGATTCTCCATGATGTTGTTGGAACATCAAGATATAATTGTGGAGTTTTTCAGTCCTTCTCGATGGAAAGAATTGAGCTAGGAAACGATTAGTAAGATCCTCTCATGTGGCGATGGATCCTGCTGGAAGACGTTTAAGCCAATTGCTAGCTTGATCGCGAAGGGAACATTGAAATAAACACAAGAGCGTTCTTTCCCAGTTTTTCAGCCGTCAAGTTCAAGGATCCCTATTATAAGAAAATCCTTGATGTTGGTTTGGATCCTCAAACCAGAAGTCCATAGAATAAGCAAACGCTTTATTGCCACCAACCGGATTGTGTCATGATCGAGAGGAGTACCATCGTTGTCCCTTGCGAGGATCTCTAATGGTAGTTGTGAGCCTTCGTGGCTAGGTTTGGAGTAATCTCCAAGAGTACGGATAGATTCACGTCTCCCAAGGTGTTGACTGACAATGGTTTACGAAACTGTAACACCCCGCAAATTGGTCCAGCAGAATAATGTGTTCCTGTGGAGCTTTACTTCATATATCAATATCACAATATATGAGAACAACTGAACAAAAGAGTCATTTGAAATACGATACATTGGATTTATTAAAATTGTTTGATACAAAGCGCAATGACTTAAAATGTGTCAACACTGAAATACAAGATTTTAGATTCATAAAAAATATTCAAGATTAATGACTCCAATTATTTATAATACATGAACTCCCTAAAAAGAGTATCCCCAATGTAATCACTAGCACTCGTGGCCTCATTAACATAAGGAAAACAGCTTTAAAATGGTCAACATAAAGTTTGGTGAATTCATAGTTTATGAAAATATAATGTAGGACCAAATATATTCCCCGTATAATGCAACAAATGCAAACATCACAAAAATGTAATTACGTTTCCCTAATCTCATGACACTGAAGCTCGACAATGATGAAATGCAACATAAATTGCAAACGTGCCCGAGATGATGTTCTAACCTTCCCAACAACCTAAAACCCGACATGGTATACTCCGATGCTTGTAAACCCGGCACAGATGAAGCGATGACTCACCCAACAGGGATGTCAATCCCAAATACATCTATTTATAACATTTGCACTCACACAAAGTAATTGACAAGTCATGATAATGGGCTGAGAGGGTTATCGCTACTTAGGCAAACACATAATCATGTAAAAATGTACACTTGCGTCCAATCGTAAAACAATGCATGTTTCTCACCCCAAAAGTTGTAAATCATTGATATAGTAAAACATGGGGCTATGAACTCACCTCGGTAAAGGAAGTGAATGGAATGAATCAAAATGATGAATCGACAAGCGAAATCCAATGCAACCTAATTAAATATAGGTCGTATAAGTACCATGTACTTTGAATATCTAATACCACATATAATTCTATATAGTTACATCACCACCTAAAAGTGTTTGTAAAAATGGTATACTTGTCCAACAATTCGTTATTTGCCAAAAATACTTGATGTCTTATTTATATAACTTCAATTATATAAATGGCTTAATTCTTTGAGAAATAGATATGTTAAAAACGTTAAAAATACAATTTTTAGTAAAAACGTCCTTTCTCTCTCGATTAAATTGTTACTTATTATGTGTGGCTTCGTTTTTGAATGTCTAGTCAAATTATCATAATTGGAAATATTATAAATCACTGATGAAACATTAACTTTAATGAAATATTTTATAAATTATATAAAACTACTTTTATATAAATTAATCGCTAATACCTTAAAAATTTCGTAACATATTCTTTTTAATCTGTTTTCATCGTACATTTACATGTATGTATATTAGTTTGAAAAATCTAATCAGAATAATTACATTTTTTTTATATTCAAATTTACTGTTATGAACAGTAACCAGCTAAGTGTAATATATATAAAATACATTTAAAGATTATAGAAATTGTTTAAATCGTAAATTATATTTGTATCTTATTCGTTTTAATACGGTTTCTAGTGATTCCTTATGGTCCATGGCTTCCATAGATTAAAATTTCTATCATCTAACCATGGTCCATTTACACTGATGTTCTGCGTAAAAATTTAGTTTTTTTTTAAAATTACTTTTATAAAAGTCACAAAATTTAAATTTTTTGTTTATTTTACTAACATAAACATGAAAATCATAAAACTAGTTCATTATTCATTGGTTTTTCAAGTTCTTACCTTTTAAATCCATAAAATATATATACTTATACAAGAAAAATATAAAAGAAAAATCTCATATTTGAAATCATATAGTTTTTATAAACATAGTTTTTAATAAAAACACTTTAACCATATCTCAGTAAAAATCATAACTCCTCGTTATTTATCGGATTTTCAAGTTCTTAGGTCTTGGATTCCCATTGCATGTACTAATTTTATAAAATAATAATAATTAATTACTCCTAGTACGAATTGCTACATAAATTCGAAGGTTTGTTAAAACTTTTAATAAACTTGTTTTAGGTATTAATAACTTATATAAATTATCACAAGTCCTCTAATCTATACAATACACATCTTATGTATATATTAAGTCCTTTACATCATAATAAGTCCATATTGTCCAAGGAATAAGTCCAACATATTTATTTAATTCCATAAACTTTATAATTAAATAAATAATCAAAACTTAACAAATAATTATATAAACTATCCATTGCTTGTAAATCCTTATTTTAAGCATATTGAAATATTGTAAACATCTTTATCACATGAAAAATAATTTCGTGTATGATATACATGTTTTCACTTTATAAATTCCAATAATAAAACCTAGGTGATGATTAACAATATAAGAATTATATAAATCATAAAATGAAAAGATTAGGGTTCTTAGAAGACCTTAATTAATAATTGATGAATGATGAACCAAGGATCAAAACCTAACAAGAAAACCCTAATTAAAATTGGTTTTTCAAAAACCCTAATTTTCTTGAAAACCCTAATTTGAAAACCTCCTTGTATAAACCCTTGTATAACCCAAACCAAGCTTCCAAGACACCTTATATATGCTTAACAATAACCCTTGAACACTTGTACTAGCTTAGAAATAAAAAACTATGATTGTGTATGTAAGTGAGATTGATGTCGTGGGTTAGTAAGAGAGAAGAGAGGAAATGTGTTTTGTTTTTGCTTTGAAATGATAAGTAGGAGTTAACTTCCCTTTAGAATCATATTTATAGATGAACATGCATGTAATACCATCCTAGGGAAACCAACAAATGGTTGATGATTTGATAAGGGTGCATCCATTTAGGGGTTCCAAAAGACAAGGAAAGGAATTTAAAACTCACTTATGGGCTTGTCTAAAGAATAGGGACATGTTTTGGTTGGAAGCTTACCTTATGTAAGAAGTGATGTGACCTTACTTACATGCTTGCTTCTTGTCCCCTCCTTTGCCTCAATACCAACCGGTCACAAGCAAAGAAAAAGAGAGACCAAAGTGAAGTTATAAATAGGGTTTTTCCATTGGTTTTAAAGGTATACTAAGTTAATTCGATGTTAGTGAGTTTGTTGATTAATTCCATGTGCATATTATGTATACATAAATTTTTCTTGTTTAGGGCTGAATATGACAAGAAATCATGAGTTTTTGGGTATTATAGGTATTAGTAGGGTATATTGTATAAAGTGTAGGTGGTTTAAGGTTTGCAATCATTCAAAAGTGTAATTTTTATTGCTTACGTAAACGTTTAACGTAACCTAATAAAAAATAAAAGCAAAGTATAAAATTATCATCCTAATAGCTCAACTTTATAACATTACTGACGTAAACTTTTTAATGTTTGTGCCCTTTACGTTTAAAATGCTCATTTTTAGTTTACGCATTGTAGCTTAACGTTAAAATTAAAGTAAACGTGCAAAATCTTAAGGATAAATAATTTTGAATAATTGAGTCGTAAATGACCTGAAAAAGTAAATGATATATCTCCTCTCCCGTTAGAAAGAGACCTTGTCCCTAAGCTCAAGTCGCAACACTTGCGAATGGTATGGGTTTAGTGAAGAGGTGTCAGATACTTCTTAGAAATTGTCTCACGTTCCATGTGAACTCAGGACCTCTCCTCGAGTTCCATCGAACCTTGACAATTAGGATACGACTTTGCTTCAACCGTTTGACTTATCGATCCATGATCTCTATGGGTTCCTCTACAAAACGGAGCTTGTCATCAACATGAAGTACTTCCAATGGAACGGCTAATGGTTCATCAGAATAACATTTCTTCAATGGAATAATACATGAAATGTATTGTGAACCCTTGCCAACTCTTAGCACGCTCAAGCTTGTAAGTCGAACGATCCAACCTTTTCCAGCACCTTAAAGGGTCCAACATATCTAGGGTTCAACTTTCCCCGTTTGCCAAAACGTATGACCCCTTTCCAACATGAAACTTTAAGCATAACTCTATCCCCAACTTGAAATTCCATCAGCTTATGCTTTAAATCGACGTAACTCTTTTGTCGGTCATGAGCGGCTTGCATTCTTGCTATCTGAATGAACCTTCTCATTGACTCTTGGACTATTTTCTGGACCGGTGAGTTAAACTTGTCCAACCTCAGCCCAACAAACAGGTGAACGACACTTTCGACCGTAAAGTGCTTCAAACGGTGCAGCCTTGATGCTAGCGTGATAACTATTGTTGTAAGAAAACTCAACTAGTGGCAAGTGTTTAACCCAACCATTTCCAAAGTCGAAACACGACAAGTACGTAGCAAGACCTTGAGAGCGTTGGGATAATCTCTTGCTTTGTCCAATCAGTTTATGATGGTATCGCAATACTCATAAACCAAATTAGTTACCCCCAAACCACTTTTGAAGTGCCACTATAAAATTTGAAGCGAATCTAGCGGGTCACGATGCAGTAATGATCGTGGACAAGTATTTCAATGCATTTGTGACAGTCCGCCTTTAGGTACATCCTTAGCCAACTTCTCCATGGCGGTCAGATTCCCTCATATGTACAAGATTTAAAGACTATACATAAGTCGGTCCAAATATCACCCAAACTTGTGTCATAGCCTTGCGATACTTAGGACAGCTTTTGATAAAATCCATTGTGAATGTATCCACTTCCATTGGGGTATCTCTCGGTTGTTAACAACAACGCCTGATGGCATTTGATGTTAGACTTGACCCGTAAGCACATGTCAAACATTTGCTAACTATAGGTTGGCGATGTCAGCTTTCATATGCCACCAAAAAAGCTTCTTCATGGACTTGGTACATCTTGACGGAACCCGGATGCATAGAGATATTTGATTGTGGGACTCGTGCATGATCACATCCTCAAGTCACCATAACATGGTAACCAACTCCTGCCATTTAAGCCTAAGGTTTCATCGGCGCGGGTCTCCAACTTCTCCTTTGGTATATCCTTCCTGATCATACCTCATACATCTTCGTTCTTAAGATTCTCTGGTTTTTGTGCTTCAGTCTGAGCATTTAAGATTTGTTTGGGAAGATCCAAACTAATAGTCATAACTAAAGCTCAGACTTAATGGTTTAATTCACTCTTTCCTGCTCAAAGCATCAGCAACAACATTTGCCTTCCCCAGGTGATAACGAATCTCATAATCATAGTCCAGAGGCACCTCTAACCAACACCGTTCCTCATATTCCAACTCCTTTTGGACTATAATGTGTTGTAGACATTATTATGAATCTTGTAACACTGTACATTTGGGTTCCATACAGGTTATGCTCCAAATCTTCAAGTAAAACAACCATTGCACCAAGTTCCAAATCAAGAGGTGTATAATTCTTCTCATGAATCTTCAACTGTCATGATGCATAAGCAATCACCTTCTCGTTTTGCATCAACACCGCACTCAATCCTTTATGTGACACATCACAATAAACAATGAAGTTCTTAGCTCCTTGATCCGTCTAAATCAACACGTATAAATATATATATAATATATAAATAAGTAATAATAAGGATAGGCCAATAAAGTAATAGTATAGTAATTACCGTCGGTTTCAATAAATACACTTTATTTTACCCAAGCATATCTCAAAAAACCTTCCGGTCGTTTCTCTCGACGAAGGTTAATGGAAATCTACGTTCAAGTTGTAAATCCTGCGCTTGAATAGCATAAAAGTTTTGATTTGGTTCTAAATCTATAAAATAGAAGAGCATATAAAATGAAAAGCTAAAACTTTTGTGTTTAAACAAAATTATTATTATTATTTTTTTAAACTAAAAATTTAACTAAACTTAACTCTAACTTTAAAACTACAATATTATACTAAAATTAAGCTAAAATATATGAATGATAAATATGCTTGCTAAGTGACGTGAAAAGTTCATTAAGTGTGGGCTTATGTTCAACAACTTAAATGACAAGTAAAATAAAATGCTTGTTAATAAATGACAAGAAATTAAATTTCATTAAAAGTAAATGACGGAATGTAAATCGAAAAGAAAATACTTATGACAAATAGTTTTTTAAATCTTTTTAAACCTGCACCTAAATTCCAAATCAATAATCACTTAACAAGCACTAATAAAACTACTCACTACTCATAATGAAATTTAACATAGCTTTTAATGACTAAAATAAATCTACACTAATTAATTGAAAAATGATAGAAAATGGAACCGAATTGGAGACCATCAATTAAACGAATACCATCCGATTTATTTAACTAAAACAACTAATCAAAGTCAGTCTAGCTAAATAAACACGTAAGCTCCACGCCTCATGAGATGACCGATACCAAAATTACAATTCATAAAACTATTAACAAACTAATCTGTAACACCCCCAAAATGTGTCCAGCGGAATATGATCCGGGGCATGTTACTTCAAGATCAACAGCACAAGATATATATAAGAACGACACAAAAGTCGTTTAAACTGATACATTGGATTTAAATAAAAGATATATTACAAAAGCTTATAGCTTTACTTGTCTTGTTTCCATATAACCAAAATACAACATAGATTCCCCACAACATGAGTTACACAAAGAACTTTAACTGTACAATCCCAAAACAATAATCCAATGATCCTTAGGCATCTCGTGCCTAATGAGCTCCTAAAAACATTGCTTAAAACGCACCAAAATTGTGGTGAATTCAGAGTTTTAATGTATTTAAATTATGCAGGACCGCAAGACTTTCCCGTGATGTTACAACATATGCCAACAATCACAAAACCAGATTACTGTTGCACTAAGCTCATGACACCGAAGCTCAACCTATATTTGCTATTTTAGCAGTTATTTTGCCCGTACAGATGTTGGTAACCCAAAACATCCAAGTCCGAATGTCCTAAACCGTTCGTTCCCAGTGATAGCTTAAATCACCCAAAACAGGGAGTTAATCCAATAGATCTATTTTATAATCATATCGCAGCTCACATAATGAATTCACCAACTACATCAATGTAAATTGACAGTTCATAATAAAAGGGCTCCAGGAGGGTTATGCTACATAGGCAACACATAATCAATATAACAATACTTTTCAACACTGCGTCCGATTTTATAAAACAAAGCATGTTCTCACCCCAAATAATAATAAATCAGTAAAACTGTAAAAAGAGGGGCTATGAACACACCTGAGTACATATAGCTCATTAAATCTCAGATAAAACGACACACAAGACGATAAAAGTCAACTATGCAGCACTATTTAAAAATGAAGGCTGTATATTACTGGAGTACTTTAAATTAACAACTGAATATAATCTTATATAGTTTTACAATCATACTATCTTCGGGCTACATGAAATAAAGAGTTCATGACATGACGTACGAGGGAGTTAGGACACTTAAATCGAAAATCCAACAACTCATCGATACGCCATTCCGACAAGGCCTCAATATGGAAACTCCCTAGGTAATATAGCACTTTGAATAACTACTCAATATTCTATATAGCAATAATCAACCGACTAATCGTATTAGTAAAAATATATTAAAAAGTGAAAACGTTTAAAATAATACTTTTCGTAAAAATGAACCTAACTTGGTCATATTAAGCCCGTTCTCGCGTTTCTTACGTCCACTTCTTCGTATGTAAGATGACCGATCAAATATTACATTTTAAAGTTTTTAAAATTCTGTTGATACACTAGTAAAATTTACTGTTCAAAGACAGCTATATACCCGTTTTTTACGTCCTTAATAAGCGAAAACTCGTAACCGCGAAGACTTATTCTTTTAAACTCCGATTTTAGTGTTCTTCGAGACGCTCGTTATTAAAAGAATTTATAATATTTTTACAAAGTTATCCACCTGAGATGAAAAGTGATTTATACTGTCATAATTTTATAAAATTACTTTTATAAACATTAATTAATCGAAAAACGTCGTATGTTATTCGTTAATAGTTCCGTTTTTAAAGATTCTGCGTGTACGATCTCGTAATCAAAAATATATCATGTCTAGATGTTTTTAAATTCAAACCTACTGCCATGAATAGTAACCTTTTATAAAAATATTTATTAAAAGTATTTATTGTCGTAAACTCCTTTTTAACGTATCTTTTTTTCGTTATAAATCGTTTTTTTTCAAGTTCTTATCATTATGGAAATCGTCATGAGGCATATTATTTTTATAAATATCATAACTACTGTCCAAAATTCCTATCTGACAGCCCCTAAGTATTTAAATAGTTGTTTCTTTATAAAAACCCTGTTTTTATGTATATAACTTAGTAGTTACTAATAAAATCTCTTAAAAACATATTTATAACATATGTGGTACTTATTAATAAGGTCTAATACATACCTAGACCCTTATATTTCATTGTAACAAGTTCAACCCTTTTACTTTCATTATTTCACATGTGGAAGTTTAAGAAACATTATAAACCCTAATTTGTCCTACACATGTTTATACTTAATCAATATGTTAACGGTACTTTTATTTGTTTACTTTTACATGATATTATAGGACCATATGACATAATAATAAGTGCAATAAAATCATAAACATAAATACTACTCATTTACGTATTATAAAGTCATTAGTGTGATTATGCTATATTTAAACATGTAACACATAAAATTATAAGAATAAAAGTAAGAAGGATTTAAGTAAAACCATAGTAAAGAGTAAGAGATGTGAATAAGTTCTAAACCCGTGTTTAGATTCCTAAATCAAGCTTTCAAGCTATAACCAAGAGTAGGTTTTCAAAACCCTAAATCTTTCCTTTTTCTTCTTATTACTTGAAAATGATGAACCAATGCTTCCAAACACCTTAGAATACATTAAGTATGTTGTGCAAAGGGTTGTATAATCTTACAAAATCAAAGTGTGGATTGTGTATTAAAGGGGTAATGTGCCGTGGGTTTGACCTTATAGAAGAATAGGAAGAATTTAATTTGTGTTAAGTGTAAAAGTATGTAAATATTTCTCATGCATGCATGCCTATTTATAGTCTAAATATCTACTTAACCAAACCCTAGTTACTTTCTAACCCTAGTTAAGTTAGCATGACAAGTTTGAAAAAAAAGTGTAAGAGTTACTTTATGTAAATAATCAGATATTATTGCTAATGATGAATCTTGGTCCAATCCTTAGATTTCGCATATTATAACATATATGTGATATTATATTTAATATTTTGAGTATTGGGTATAATCGTGGGTATTTTAGCGTAGTTATAGATTTAGAAACTTTCCGTTATGCAAACTATTTTTTATTATGAAACGTAAGAATTTTACGTAGTCATAAAATAAAATGAACAAAAGTTATTTATTATCTCATATAATCATATAAAACACTTGCTTGATGCAAACATTTAATCGTTTAATGCCCGTTTTACATTGTATGATCATTTTCAGTTTACGCGATTTAACTTAACGTTTACGTTTAAGAGTAAACGCGTAAACCCTAAAAATAAATTATGAATTACATAATGTCAGACAATGACCGTAAAATTACGAGGTGTTATATACTCAGCTTTGCAATTACTGCTACTTAAATTAACTAGGCCTACTATGTATTAAAATAACGCAAGCCCAAGCATTACACCATCAGGCCCAAATCAAATCTTACTAACTCTAATCGTGGCCCAATGGATCACAAACACTACGCTTCCTAATTCTAATTTAACCAAACTAAACGCAGCTTAATATGATTACTAAGGCCCAATTTAATTTCTACAAGCTAAAAAGTCCTAATAAGCTTTTACAATCCAAATGAAAATTGCAACATCCAAACTGAAAGCTCTATCTTTTTATGAACGAAACGGAGTTCTTACAAAGAATATATCTCAATAAACCAGTAACATTTATAATACCAATTAAGCCATTTTTAAAAAAAATGAAAAAGCACTAAGAACAAGTGAGATTTTAAAACCAAGGCAATAAGCTAAATTATTTTAAACTAAAAAGAAGATCTAAACCATGATTAAGTATAATGTAAAAAAGTCACATGGAACATCAACAAGGAATTACAATGAACTAAAAGCACTTTATCTAATTACTTTTCCTCTCGAATAAGCACATACAAAAGCTAAAATTCGATCTAAACAATTTAAGTTCAAATTAACACACATAAGCTATTTAGAAGATTTTTATATAAGATAATAAGAGCTCCTAATGAATCAAAAACGAATTAAGCACGTTAATAAGCTAGATCCAAGCTTATTAGAGCTTATTATTTCAAAAAGTGAATAAAACTTTTAGAAAATAATAAGATGAGTAAATAAGCAGAAATTTCAGCTTATAGAATAAGCACACGAAAAGGAGAAGTATCCGAAAGATTAAACACCAAATAAGCAAACCGTGATTTATATTCAACTTTAAACCAAATCTATTACATTATATTAAAGAGCTTGAGACAAGAGCTGAGTACAATAAGCATAAAAACTAAAATAAGCAATTACAAAAAATAAATAAGCTAAAAATACCTAAACTAAACTAAGAAAAAAAAAACTACTCAAAGTGAGGGGGTGGCGAGTTGATTTATATTGGGTGAGAAGGGTATAAAGTATAAATTGCATCCCATCATTATATATTTATTAGCCAATCATTGCTTCAATCTGTTCCCTTGGATCGTGAAACAATAAAACCAATCGAAACGGCGTCTCTAGGTCTTTTATGATTTGCGTTCCTAGTTACGCATAAGATATTCAACCATTGAATCATTTTGCTTTCTTTCTTCATAACTAAAAATTGAGTTGAGATGAATTCCTATTACCCGCCATGTGTCGAACTTTGATTGACTAAGATATGTGAGTGGAGGCTCACGTATTGATGGAGGATTTTATTTCCTCTCACGTGACAGTGATATCACCTCCTACAACATGATAACAGAATTCATTGTTAGAAATGGGCCAGAAACATATATGGGCCTAGATCATGGATATGAATTTTCATATTGGGTTTAGCAATAACATGGGCTGGCCCGGCCCAATAAATGGGTTACGGGCTGGCCCATTAAGCATCGAAGGCACCGTTGGACTCGTTTTCTCTCACGCTCATTCCATTCTCGTGCTCGGTTTTATCTTTATTTTTATTCTTTTCTTGATATCCAGTACTTTGCCATAACACAAACACAAAAACAAACATATATATACCATTTTAATTTTGTTTTTGGTCTTTTGAGTTCGTTTTTCATGGTAAAATATATGTATAAAATAGCGAATACCAAATTCCCCCATACTAAAGTATTGTCGTGTCCTCACGCAATGTAATAAATACGCGCTTAAAACTAAAAATTCCAATCCCCTCAAACTAATCACCTTGAAAAGTAGCAAAGTGCTCATCTAAAGGAATTAAGAAATCAAAAGTTAAGAAACGCCCCGTTTTTACATTTTCAATATATTTTTTTAAAATATTTAGGATTATAGAACAAGCAAAATAAATTCATCGTTCCCAACTTTCACTTTTCCATACTAAGTCTTAAAAACAAGATCATGTCAATTACAGTCATGACACAACACTACTCATAAAACTACTAGTGTACTTACTTTTCATCCTATTTCCATAATTTTTATCTCAAGATTTATTAAAGTCATATACCCATAGTCTCTAAAGACTTTTTTCGATACTTATTAATTCCAAAAATAAACGTAACGTTAAGAACGCAATAATTAGCTCCTATCCCTTTTTCAAAAATCAAATGCCATCAAATTAAAGTCCAACAATCGAGGCAATAACCAAAATTTGGACTTTTATTCGTTACTTAAGCAAAGCACCATCATGTCATATACCCTAAGGCTCTTTAAGACATGAATGGACCAATCTTATTTGCACCATATACCCTTAGGCTCTTTAAGGTACCAAATAAGATACAAAATTAAGCAACATTATTAAACCTCAGTCTTTTAGAAGGCTACAACATCGGCCACAGTGCCTCCGACAAATGTACAATCATATTGAACCACGGTAACTTCCTCGACCTTTTTAGAAGGCAATAACAATAGTGTGAGCCGGGCAAGAACTAAAACCTTTTTATCAGTCTTGGATTATTATTGATTCTACATATCCAATATACCTAAGAAGGCTCTTTTATGGAATAAGCAAAATATTTTATTATTGTGATCATATAGTATGTCAAATTAATTATTCCTGATAATCACAAAAATGAACTAAAGAAAACTTCTATTAACTAATTATTAACCAAAAAAAAACCCCCGCACGAACTCTATTTATTAAACAATTAATATCTAAAGGTAAAACAAGCTAATGGTAGAAAAATGCCACAATTAACACTTATGAGCTTGAAAGAAATACCAACTAGTTCTAAAACGTTTAATGTCAGACTTTATAAATAACACTACATTTCTCGTTCTTCGCATATAGTTAAAAATTCATCTAATAAAGAGATTCGCAGAATGCTATAGCCATATAAATTCAACTCGGCATTTTTAAAATCTACATGAGATAACAACAAGTCTTCATTTACTTTTATAACAATCAAGTCACATTTTAAAATCTACCTGAGACTAGCATAAACTATCATCGTTAATTTAAGGAGAAGCTAAGGTTTTAAACACGAGATCCGATCGGTCAAAATTTATTTCTCGTTCTCACCTTTATTTATGCCAAAACACTTATTACATTATTATTTTTTTACAAACATTTTTTTTCACTTTTTTTTTTTACTAATATATTTTATTTTTTTTTCATTTTTTTTCTACAAATAAGATCTTAAAAATTTAAAATTTTTGCTATTTTTCATATAAATCACATATTTTTGGTGGAAAAATGGGGTTACGTGAGAACAACGGCTGCAGGTATAATCAAATCGATAGATCCCCCCCCCCCTACTAAAGCTACACATTGTCCTCAATGTGAGACTATCACCCCCATACTAATTTCAAGGCATAATTCAAGTATTAAGGGTTCTCTACGTAAATCTAAAGCCATTTATTAAGTATGCTAAAGATAAACGTTAGTCGATAAGATTATGACATGTGATTCCCTAAATTAAGCTGAGATTATGATGCTCGAATAATGGACAAAACATGGAGCACGAGAGTCTTCAAAACTCTGAGTAAATCCTGAGACAAAACAACACCATCCATCAAAACATAAAACACGAGAAAGGAAAGCAAACCCCCTTCTCATTAGTTGTTAGAAACATAGATAAGAAGATAGAAATGCTTGTTTTTATTAACCAGTTCACAGCTGCACACCGACCCCGAATTAATTCGTCATGGGGAAGCAAATGGAAAAGAAAATCTCAATCGGGCTTTCGTTAATGTTTTGGATAAACATTAAAGCACATGAAGTTCCATCCCGATGAGATGCCACCGGCACTAAGTATAGAATCTGTGGGGGGGGGGGGGGGGGGGGGGGTGGGGGGGGGGGGGGGGGGTGGGGGGGTTTTTAAAGATCGTATCTTCACTCCCGGTGAAGCAAGATAAAAGAGAGGCCTCGAGGTAGGTGACAAATGGGAGAAAAGTACGGATGGTAAATGTGAAGGAATCATCCTCTTTAACATTTAGAAAAATAATATTTTCACCTTCCCCTGGGTCAAAAGGTTCATCATTATTAAGCACATCAAAATTGTTAATCACGGGAGCATCGGGCTCAAAATATAAGCAAATCTCAACATCCAGTGGTTCCGAAGGAGGTCGAGGAAATGACGAATCGAAATGAAATGATTCAAACTGGATGTGGAAGCTACAAAAGAGTGTTAAGAATTATCAATGCTTAATTTAACCCATCCCTGATCGTGCTCAATCTCAAAAAGAAATAAATCCACTCCAGGAAGAGAGTAATTAACTGAGTAGTGGTACTGCCACTTCTCGTCTCTTCCGTATGATCGCTAAAAGTCTCAAATTTGGGTAAAGAATTATCCAAATGAGAAAGAGAAGTATCGACTCCTCAAAGAACGCATCACTATCCACGACAGGGATAAGAAATGAGGAAGGATAATTGAGAACACAATCCGGAGGATAACAATCTCCCACGAAATGAAACATTCTCGAATTACAGAAAGTAGTATCTTCTAATTCAAACCTTTCTCTTCTTGTTCGACACATTCAACCTCCTTTTTTTGGGGAAAAAGCCCCCTTAAAAACCCCCCCCGTTTTACTCGATGTCCTCAAAATCATCGTCATCACTTGAAATATCATCATTTGGATCAAAATCGGCTTCAACAATTCCCGGTGGAATTAGAGCAATATGAGCGAGTTCACCGGCGAACTCCTCGAGAATAGGGTCGATCTTAGAAGAATAAACAATCGAAGTATCACGGTTAATCAAAGATTCCACAAAATCGGACTCAACATTAACACAATTATTATCACAAGTAGGCACATCACTCGTATCGTCGGACATACCCTCGAACTCACTTAGGATTGGGACAAGGTTCTCAACACTAGACTTTATTACTTCGTTCGATTCCGTTGCCGGAATAGTGTCAAGATGCTCATCCTCCATATTTAGAGAATTATCGGGTTCTTCGATCGGTAAGTCGGGTGTGATTGCTTTAGACGTAGAATTTTGAGCAATAATATCTCCTAAAGGAATATAATCATCCTCGTCGAAAAAAGGAATAGAAAGCATGTACCGATGGGCAGCAGAATACTTTTCTTCTTCGTAAGCTTTCTCCTTTTTTCGAACTTTGTTGCCCCATTCATTAGAATCTTGCTTAAGTTTTCGAATTCTAATCTCACAATCTCTCTCATATTCTTCATCAATCTTCTCGCCTCGACATCTTTTATAACCCAAATCATTTGTGATTTCTTTAATTTTGCGATCAACCAATTGCTGCTCATGCCTCATTTCCTTGATACTCATATTATCTTTAGCCGTTTGTTCTTCCATGATTCCTTTTTTAATTCCTTTAACAATCTTTGATCTCATTTTAATCTCAAGCTTTCAAGAAATTTTATCCGGGCTTCCTGGACAATCACGGAGTCCTGCGGGGTTTGTGGTGGTCAAGAAAAAACCGAATAATCATAGACTCATATTAGGCTCCCATAGTAAGTTTCATTGATCGTTTGACATTGATAAGTCATAAGTTAGGACCCCAGTACTAAGCACAACAAATGATATGTTGAGAAAAAACATTGTGAATTTTGGTGGATAATAATTATCATTAAAGTTTTGATTATAACACGGCTCCTATTCATAGACAAACGGGAACTGTGGTGAACAATCATAACCATAATGAGAATCGTTCCCACATAACTCGCACGAATATGTCTCGAACTGGGGTTGTAGAGGTGGGTAAGAATAGCATGACGGATTCTAAACTTGGTAACTTGTGGTATTTCATGAATGGTTTTTGATTTGCATTGTTCAGGAGTTGAAAATTAATTTGGGACGGAGGAAGTGTTGGATTATGGTAGTCGGCTAGTATTTATACATTACGAATATGTGAGCCTATTGGGGGCATACACGTTAATACACGGAGAATGCATTTAATACTTCACAAATATAAACCGAGGGACTAAATTGGACAAAACCCGAACTCCAAGGGGGACACCAAAGTGGTAGGCCCCTATGGGAGGTTCTAAATGGGTTGTGTTTAATTAGCATTTAAGGAGGCCCATGAAGGTTTTCTAGAATTAGGGTTTGGGTGCCTATATAAACACCCATAACATACTTCATAATTTGTTCATTCCAAAAAAACCTTTCCTCCTCCCTCCCTCACCGAAATCACCTGGCCCCTCTCTAGGGTTGTTAAGGGTTTCGATTCTACACCTCAACTGAATTCGGTTGAACCCCAATTTGGATTTTCGGGTTCTTTAATTCGGTTTAAGGATATTCGGTTAATTAGGGTTTATTATAAACCTTAATCTGGTTTAATTGGTTTAAGATCACAAAGGTTTGTTTGATTAGGGTTTTGATCCAAGAAGGCACAATTGTTGCTTTGTTCGTGAAGTTAAGTCTAGACAACTTAACTTGTTTGGTTGACGTGATTGTGTGAGCAACCGTAGAGGCGATTATTTTAGTCGCTTTATTCATTTTCTTGATCAATTGGCTAAGAGGTACGTGCTTTCTATTTACTTCTTGTATTATGTGTTAACCATATGCTATTACTAGATCCAATCCGCTGCGTACTCGTAGTTATTTAATTACCTAGATGTTAAATCCCAACAGTACTATATCTTCAGCAACATAGAAACAGCAACATTGACTATATGTACATCAAATCATAAAGTTTTAGTCTATTCTTAACACTTCCAGGTGTGTTAACTCTTGAGAGAGGTGAATCATTGAAAATTTAAATGGATTTGATGTCTCTTTACCAGTTAGCCATTAACCCTGGAGTAGCCAATATTTGGTTTATAAACCATGGTACATTGATAACCATTTCAACTCTTAGTACGTGAAACATGGTGAATTGAATTACCATATGATTTTTAGCAAATCATCAGCTATCAACGGATTTGAATACTCTTTACCAATAGCTGATCCGTCCAAATCAACACGTATAAAATATATATATAATATATAAATACGTAATAATAAGGATAGGCCAATAATAGTATAATATAGTATTATCGTCGGGTTCTAGAAATTCACTTTTAACCAAAGCGATATCTCAAAAACCTTCCGGGTCGTTTCCTCGACGAGAGATGAATGGAAATCTACGTTCAAGTTGTAAATCGAGCTTGAATAGCATAAAAGTTTTTGATTTGGTTTTCTAAATCTACTAAAAAGGAAAACATATAAAAGGGAAGCTAAACTTTTGGTTTTAAACTATTTTTTTATACTAAAAATTAAACTAATATTAATTCTAAAATTAAAATGACAAGATTATATTAAAATTGATCTAAGAAAATTATACTAAACAATTAAGCTACGAGAATTATACTAA